>QKMX01185740.1:0-10578 GCA_003401595.1 Venustaconcha ellipsiformis
GACAAGAGGTGAGATGGCAGTGATCTGTAATGGACAACGCTTGAGACCACTCGGGGCCCCTCAGAAGATTGGTACAACAGGCCTAAACCCAATGCATGATCCCAAAGACCGGAGACAGTTACCAATTAACACACCTAGTGATCAGTGCATGATGCCAGGCATTCCATCCTCAATGCTTGATAATTAGTGATATATATTCAGTAATTGTCACATGACACATTACCAATGACTGGACCCTGATACCCAGTAACAAGCACTCAATATCTAGTAACCTATGACACAAACCTTCAATGCCTGTCACTTGACACAACACCTGGTGACCGATACTGATGACAGTCACTCCGTGAATGTCACTCAACACATTACCCAGTGTCCAATGACCAGTGACTGGATCAATGGGCAATTATGAGTCTCACAATGTCGACCTTGCTTGGGAGGCTCTGTTTGGGAACCTCAACTCTGACAAACAGGATCTCATCGACTTAAAATCAGGCCAGTTTGAATGAGAAGACTGTGCTTCCCTCACATGGGAAATGCAGGACTCACTAAAGGCAACTTACCTCTGCCATGATGTGCCAAAAATCACTCTCAGGAGGAGCTGACAAATTCCATCTATGCTTCATTAATCTCTTGTGGAAGCAGGTGATTTTCATATCCTGGAGAGAGCCACTCCTTCCTTATGGGAACAAAAAGTGATCTAGACCCCTCATGGAAATAGAGGGGTCTTCCAGTGATAAAGAAGAACCAAAGGCAACAAAATGAACAAATGTCCATGTGCACTCATACAGTGCATGATAAGCAGGTGGGAGGTTTGTCTTAAGTAGCTTCATCATACTCACATTTATCATGGTGGGATGATAAATTCCTGTCAACTCCAAGTCTGCATTGGAAAGATCTGATGCATGGATGGATAGAATCTCCCAGATGCCAGCAACTACATCATTGTCTCCTGTAATAGTCTTATTTGTGACTCAAGTACCAATGCCCTTATGCATCCTGACAAGTTGGCCAGATATAATGGTCACTGAAGGTATGGCTCTAAAACTTTTTAAAAGAAGAGGGGTTATGGTCACATCTCCAGCTATGTCAGCTATAGATGATGTGTTGGGGTGGAGGCTTATGAAGTCACTGGTCATGTACCTGGACTTTGTCCAATACACTTCTCTACAGCATTGTGGACTAAATATCATTTGACCATGATGAACAAACAGTCATACAGGCATCTCATGGATATTCTCAGTGACCATAAACATCTAATATTTAGATCATTTCACTACCACTGTATATTTGAAAGGACCATAAAAATGACAAAATAATGGGGAAATAATAACCCCAAAATGTGATCTATATAAACAAACACTCATGATTAAAACAAACAAGTAGAAGAACTAGTGCTCGAAAGTAAATGTATAAACAGTGAATATCAATTATAATGTACGTGACAAAGTCAGAAAAATAAAGTTCACAAATTGTGAAAAGTATGCATTTGTATCAATGAAATTGTACAAACAAAGCAACCAATATCATTGTAACATTAATTAACAATTCTGTACCAATGATATTCATGGATGATATGTCATGTTACTCTTACTGAGTTAAAGCTGAACTGGATAAATGACTGGTATATAGGTAACCATCTAGTTTGGGATGAAGTAATTTGTAAGAGTTTCTTCCCTTTCTCTAATAAATGTATAGATGGAAATGACATTGTCATAACTGTATAGGAGAACTGGAATCAAGAGGGAGCAGAGACAGTTTCCTGTGCAATTGTGTCTGGAGCTCAGGGAGATGCTATGACTCTATGGTCTTAAACTAAGTAACTGCAAAAGCAAAACTACACATTTCATAAAACACAATATATTATTTAATTTCAAATTTTTTAAAATTTAAATGTAAAAAAACTTCCAGTATTCTGAATTAAATCCCATATAATCTTAAATGTTCATGAATATGCTTAAGTACCAATGGTCTTGAATGTGAGGACATACCAATAGACTTGTTGTATACCAATGATATAACACAGAATATCTTTAAATAATTTACAATAATCCCAAAATAGTGATTTAGTCCAAAAATCAATGAGCACTTTGTAATTCCAATGAATAATTTAAATAAATAATTCCTCTCAAATTATGATTGAACACAATTAAAATTGATTCCACAAAAACTAATTTTCAGATAGAAATTAGTAATTTTGTTGATCACAATTTGTATATAAAAACATAAAGATACAATAAGATGACCTGGATGTGGGTCATTTTCTCATCAAATTCATAAACAAATTAATTTCTAGAACATCTGAGGTCATAATCAGGGATAAATCTTGAACTTCAACCCTAGTAAACATCTATTTAAAACTTACAAACAACACAAAAACATGAGAGTGGTGAGGTACATGCTAAAACTATCCTCAATCACGAATAAAGGTCAAATGCATGACAAAAACTCAATATACATAACAGAGAAAAAAAATCATATGTTTCATGACGCAGTGTGACATGGCAGATATGCCAAGATATAGGTAAACTTTTAAATTAAGGTTAAGCCCTACCGGCTCCAAGCTGTGCCCTAATGTTCGGATTGTGTGTGGTTTTCAACCACTGTGTGAAGGCAGTAAACCAGAACTCCACAGAGCCATTCAAAACATGAGGATCCTCTCTTATGTTTCTGTCCATCTCCTCAAGAAGTAGCTTATTATGAAAGTAGTTCATGGAATCTGAAATAGGGAGCCAACTTTATCAGGAATAATTGCAGTGGAATCATAAGTTCTAAAGCCAATTCAAGCATGCATCAGTTTACTTTCATGTTTAGTGGATAAATAAGAAAAAATTAAGTTGTCATAAAGAAAAAAGACTTTAAAAAATTCAAGATATCTGGTGCTTTAAAAGCTTAATGGATTCCATGATACATACAATTATGGGCTACATACTGTAAATTCTCCTTCACCATTGTTTCCTGTATGTCAAATATCACTTACTTTCAGTTTGCAGATTCTCTTCCAGAGTCTAAATGCAAAGCACTCTCTTCCACACTGAATGATAAGTGTTACAATTTTCAGTAAGAAATTTGTTATAATGAAAAGATTTTTAAACATGGAATCATTTAGCCAAAACGGAAATAATATATTTTTATTATTTCTGATTTTGTCATAGTTTTATAAGACACTTTCAAACAAAATGCATACTATCACTGCCAAAGAATGCCCAAAGAAGTGTCATGGAATCTGAAGTTTTCAAGGGCTGCAAATGGCAGTTTATAGGTAGTGTACTATTCTTTTTTTTATACATCATTACCTTTCATCCTATTGCTTTCCTACCTTCTCAAAAGACTTCAAGAAATAAATGGAACATGTAGATTATGTTACGTACGACAGTAAACAGCGATGTTGTCTCCTGCTGAAGGGAAGAACATTTTGGTAGCCCTGACATAGTCTCTGGCATAGGAATCAGTAGGGATGTAATTATACAGATCAAAGTCTTGCTTCATCAAAGTGAAACTCCAGCAATTAACACCGACCAGAGCGCATGTCACCAGAATCACAGTGATCTGGAAAAAATGAGTTCTGTAGATTAAACACAAAGTTTTGACAGGAAATTATAATATCAATAACACTGCTGCTGTTGCCATCTGAAAAGTGATACTTATTCTCTTATGTGTAGTACAATTAATCCATATGACACCTTGTAGAATGCATCTTTCCTACAAGTGTACTCACTGACACTGTAGATGACATCATCATGGTTATGACATCATGAATGTCTGCAGTGTTATTCTTGCAGTTTTAGTACCAAATGAACAAATTCTGCAAATTTTTGAATATCAACAGCTTTTAGAAAATATTCTGTATAGACAAGGCATGCTGATACCAATAATATGCCATGTTTTTTTCCAACACTATTTCCATGTGACAAATCAGAAACATAATCAAATCTGCTACTACTACTACTACTAATAATAATAACAATAATGAGATATTTAATAGGGAATTGTAATTTTGCATTGGTTATATCGTAGAACATATGGAGTCTGATCAAAGAAAGAACTGGATTTATTTTCTAATGATAATATTCTTCAAGAAGATTCCAAGATCAAAGTATGCCCATTACCGTTCCAGTGGAAGTCAGCCTAGTAAACTGTTACTTTATTCAACCATCATTAGTAGTGATTTTATTCATACTTGCATAAGAAAATATTAAAACCATTGCTTAAAAAATAATTTGAACAAAAACATGATTTTTAACTCCAAAAACCCCTGAAGAAAAACATGATTTTCAGTCATCTTAACAAAAACAGAAATGACATCTCAATATATGCGCATAATATATAGCATGTAATGGTAAACAGTTGTGCTTAGAGCTCATGTAAACACTATCCTTATTGCAGTTCATACAGCTAATTGTCAAAGAGACAAATAAATGGCAAGGTAACCAGGTATAAACAACCAATGTAGCTGTAGCAGTGTGTCAAACCTTTTGAAGACTGCTATGGTGGAGCCCACTGTGCCACTTTGCATAGGTAAATTTCACAAAGTGGAACAACTCAATTTGTTTTACGTTATTGGTAAATCCTAGAGATGCAAGTGGGAGAAAAACGATATTACATGTTATCGCCTTGAATAAGAATATTTAAGCCATCTGTATTGAAGAATAATGGCAGGTCTGTGAAAAGTAGCAACATTTCTTTAAGTCAGATTTTACTCCATATAAACAAATGCAAAACATGATTATTTCATTTAAGAGTGACTCATTTTTGAAGGCTAAATGCCATAATATATTTCCTGTGATTCAGGAAGCAATAAACTAACAGTGAAGCAAGAAACGCCCAATAAAACTAAATTTCCGGTTGATGGAATTGGACTTTGTAAAGCACAACAGCAAGGGGGAGCAATTAATTCTTTGCACATACATATCAACATAAGTCATTCTTGAGTGTACAATTTCCATCAAAATAGCAACATCTGTATGTAACATAAAAACAAACCAAAATAAATATAATATGCTACATGTGAAGAGTTTGAGGATATATTTATTTTTGTTATTAAATTGCTTATGATGAATAAAAATGAATACATTACAACAACAAAAGGTTAGTTTCTTTCATTTTAATATCGAACAAGCACTTTATTTATCTATTTTAGTGCATCATGGAGTAGGGAAGGCATAGATTCAACACAAATTTATTTATTTCATTTCTTAAGTCTTGGGACACATGACATAGGTGAACAAAGTTTCAAATGTAGGTTCTAGGAAACAGGGAACCATAATTATTATTTCTCTAGCATGGGTTATATAGTACCCTGTTTATAATTATACATGCTCCAATTATTAATGGTGTTGTCACAGAAAAAACTGCACTGAACAAAATCCAATATATTAACTTTAAAACACTGTGATCTCCAAAATGCTGAAAATTTGATGGATTTCATGTTAGCAACAAGGTGAATTGCCTTGGTGAGATCCACTTATATTGAGATATTCTGTTTGTTTTCTTCAGGATGCAGGAATCCCTGCTAAATTTAATTCCATCTCCATCCCACCACCCAAAAAGCAAGCACAGAAGTTATTTTTATTCAGCCTTACAAAACCTGTAGCATTCATTGACAGTAATAACTCAATCTGAGGATGTAAGGAATTTATTTCTTTAACAAACACCAAAATCATTTACTTTTTATTAAGTGAGAATTTGTAACTGAGCACTGAGACACAGAGAGGTTGCAGACATGCAATTGCAGTATCAGGAGGCAATCTCTCCACTACACATAGTTCTAAAGCATAAAATGTAGTGCCATCTTCAAAATACAATATTGATGCCACTGTGCCAATAGTGAAAATATATGACTCTTAAGTTTTATATTTACTCATTAAATGTATTGATCAAAAACTTTTGCTGAAACATACTGCTGACGGTCTATTAAATAATACTGTTCATATATAAAATTTCCCAACCAGTACCTATTGAAAATTACCATCCTATGAAAATGCCACAGAAATTCTCCCTTTGAGTCACAATTCTGGAGAAATCACAGGTATTTTATATATAATATTATAAGTAAGTAATAAAATGGGATCCATGACCATAGCCAATTTTATGAAAAGAGTAATATTATCCTGAAATACCTGGAAGTGAGTGAGGATGGTAATGGCCACTATAATTGGAGAGCCATTTTACATGCCTTGTGCAATTAA
This sequence comes from Venustaconcha ellipsiformis, assembly GCA_003401595.1. Lineage (NCBI taxonomy): Eukaryota > Metazoa > Mollusca > Bivalvia > Unionida > Unionidae > Venustaconcha > Venustaconcha ellipsiformis. The sequence continues at coordinate 6,186 of QKMX01185740.1, forward strand.
ATGCTCATGAAATTCTTTGGAAAACTGAAATATAAAAATGTCACTTTCAAAGACTGTAGGCATGGCAGGGTTGGAATAAACTTTTTTTTGACTGGTACTACTTGCTTATGGGCTGAGAAATGGTGGCAAAATCAATTGTCAAGTAATAAACTTAATGAATGTATGCAAAGGACCCAATCATCTCTGCCTTGATACACTATATTTGACACTAAGGAAACAATGAAATTTTGTTTTGAATGGACAGGGGTCCTTTATATAAAGAAAAAAGTAGATAAACTTCAGAAACAGGGAATATATATTGTTGTTTTCAAAATGCAAGTGTTCTTTATGTAGGGGTCTGCTAAGGCTGATTTCAATGAATTACTTTATGACCTATGTCTTCAAAGCAAAGACTCTGGCCTTCTCTTTTCCTGTTAGATGTAACCTATAGTCTTAGATAAAACTCAATAAATCTTTGGAAGGAGAATATTGCTACCAACCATTAGCAAAGAGATAACAAACTAAAACCAAGGTTGTCAAAAATCTGCTGCTGCTAAAATCAAAAGACTTCATGGGGCTACAATCAGTATATGGAACACAATAAGATTTCTGCTTTATATTTCAAATTATTACCTTAACAGGAAGTTTCATCAAAACAGGGCCAAAAACTTTCTGCATGAAGAGTTGACATAAATTCTTCTGGCTGCATCTGTTTGGGGTATAGTTCTTGTGAACACAGCATGGCATCAGCCCATCTCGAGACTGCTCAATACGTTTTTCATCCAGTGTTAAAACAGCCACAAAAAAAGTTGAAACTAACATATAAAGAGCAAATATTCCTATTGCAGCATAAATACAAAAAGCACTCAGTCCTGGAATAACCTGAAATTGAAAATTATGCAAAGTAAATGACATAGAGAGGACAACCTTACAGGATAATGTAATGATTAAATAAGCAAAATTTAAAAAAACATTCAGCATGTTGTAAAATAAAGAACACATTTAACCATACCATTTTTTATATAAAATACATTTTCTTCTCTTTTCACTTCAATATGTTTATAGAAAAGAAAACAATGAATATTAAAAAATTGCCAGAAATTTCCAAGAGAATGGTAAAAATAATTGGATACTACCAACTTGCCAAAGGTAGAAATTAAGAATCATTAGAAACTTCTAATACCTGGAACAATTTAACTTAAAGCTCCCTTAAACTTACTACACACAAAAGAACTCATATGAATACATAAATGTTTTCAGTTAGCCCTATACCCAGGAATACTCTGATAATTTAACACTGATGGGCCAGGCAGTTTTTATCTTAAGGTTATACATAATGTTTCTAAATTTTTTATTTCTAACTTTTCACTGCAAATGACAAAGATAGATGTTTAGTGGCTGTTATTTTGAAAATGAAATACTAAATTTTAAAGATTAACAAAAGGATGGATTGTAGGAATTGCATCCACATATTTTACAGATACAAAAAAAATAACCCTTGCATATATTAAAAGATAAATATCAGAATTACACTGTGCCTTGTGGCAACAAAAAACACCTTTTCAATATTGACAGCAATGCTGTGCCCACTCCTGGACACTGCTAGAAACATTTCAAGTTAGACATTTGTTAACATGGCATGGCAGCAACAACAAATACTGATTCAAAATTTCCCTTGATTTCTTCAACTAAATTATAAATAGCATAAAAGTAAAAAAAAGTCCAATAATGGGTATTTATAAATGATTTCAGTTGTATGAGACAATTTTATGCATAATACCAAATATATCTACCTCCCCCCTCCCAAAAAAACTTGTTGCACTGGAAGAAACCTGTTCTTGTTCAGGACCAACAATACATCATAAAATGACTTTCAGTGAAAACTATGTCAAGATGGTCATCTGCAAAGGTGGACTAGCAATAACAAACATTTTTAAGATGGCCACTATGTTGGATGTCTAAGGGTACCACCATCATTTAGGATCAATCAGACCATGGGATACAATATTTAAATATACAATATTTCATGTTATTACACCCTGTAGTTTAGGAGTAGTGATAACAAACTTGTACAAGTGATTGCTGGAGTGATGGTAACAATGACTGATAGACCATTGCAGATTGATTACTTCATCCCATCTACTAGCAACAAGTAAGAAGAATAGACCATGGACAGATTAAAATGCAGTCTGCCATGACCTTGACTGCAGCTTTAAGTACAGTAATAAATTCCTATCCTTACACCTTAAGTCTGAATACATAGTGGTGTTGACCATGCTGTATCTAAGCTAATTGTTTGTTCCTTGTGAGGAGATTGGGCTGATTATATAAAGGCCAGTTTATGTCAACAAGAGTGCATCACCATATTTGTCACAAAAAAGAATGGAGATTGGTCAGGAGATTTTCAAAATTTGGTCAGGAGTTTTAACCTCAAAAGAGGAAGGATTTTCATCGACTCATCTTGTAGCATGCATATGGACAAAAATAAATACTAAACAATTTTTTTTGGATTAAAATATGCACATTATCTCATCAAATTAGTCCTTCACAGTAACTTGTTGTAACTCACACTCTCCTTATATGCACCACAAGCATTTTTATAATTTCTTATGAGATCATTGTCTGGATTATTTTGTTGGCAGTCTTCATCACTGTTGACATTAACACTTAGAGATGATGTACTTTTACTGGATCCAGGCTTCCACAAGTCAGCATGAATTTTTCTCAGAAAGGAAAATGTCCTTACAGTACTTGCATTGGAATGTGAAAGTGCATTTGCAAATCTACTGAGTCCACAAAAGAAAGTGAAATTGTTACCTGCCTTTGGGTAGATTCAGGTTGCTGACTGCCTGCCAGAACTGCCCAGGACTAGTACTGTCTGGGTCTAATGTTAATGTCACTAAAATTCTCCACATGAAGCACAAACTCATACATGATATCATCACACCCTCAGTAACTTTAAGCCTAATTTGCAAACATTTTTGTTGTCATTATTATCATCACTCTTTAATAATAACAATTAAATCCAGAAAACAAATATCAATTTGCTATTATGAACAAAGGGAAAAACATTATTTATTCCAGGCATTACAGATTACAATGGCAGTTAATGACAAATACTTTAGCAGAACATACCATGCAGTGAGAATAAAAGTAATATTTGCTGTTTTAAGTCAGTTTACAGTCATGTGTGATCACAGGCAGCATTACAATAAATATAGTACACTGGAACCAAAATGTGGAAAAAACTGAAAAAATTAAATTGTTCTGATTTTGTGTACACAGGATATTTCAGTGAGTGACAAAAGGGACTGGAGACACCATTAATCTCAGGAGAAAAATCCTCCCATGCTGGAGGTTAACATGTATGATCCACTTATATATCACAAAGCATTCTCTTTCCCTTTATTGTTTTGAGATAATTTTTTAAGCACTGAAGCTGATACGAAGTTTCTGAACTGATAACATTAAGAACACAACAGCAACATATATAATATTTAAAAACATTTTTATATTTGGCATAAAATTTGTAGACTATTATTGAAAAATCTGTAGCTGTAATGAACAAAGAAATAAGCTTGCATTTACTTGCTAAATCTTGAAAATTATACAGTAAATTCAATAGTGACCTTCATAAAAGATGTCTTATGTTTTAGAGAATAAATTTCATAATCCTGTATCATAAGACATCATTTTGCATTTGCATAGCATATTAGGGTATGTACAATATTAAAGAAAAACATTCATCAAATAATCTTAAACTACTGTCATTCATTTTATTCAACCACTGTTATTAAATAGATCAATTCAGTATTATTGCTGTGTTATAAAAATGATAAAGCATCTGAAAATGGTGAAGATAAAATTATGTGCTTTATAAACAAGAACAGGAGATAATGCAAATCATGATGTCTGCAATGCTATACAAAGATTATATATAAAATATTATGGTCATGGAACTGACATATAATTGATTTTAAAGGCACTATTGAGACTATTTGCACTATATCATGCAAAGGAAATGTGAGGTAAGTGCCTTTCTCAAGGACACAAAAACACAGTTGAACAGGCTGGCCCATTCAGGTATCAAACCTGTGATCCGATCCTTGGATTACAAGTCCCATGCTTTATCAACTGAGCTACTTTGATTCCACTGAGGTTTCATGTAAGCAAACTATGAATGACTGCAAATTAATATTTTGATGCAAAGAAATAATCAGTTTCACTGTTAGTTTAAGAAGTATTTTTTCTAATACATTTTAATGTCAAACAGTTTAGGATTTATTTTAAGACTAAATAACTGGTCCAGTACTGAAAGAACATAGTGTATTTTATTTACTTTTTCGTACCCTTTAATTTTTTGTACACAAGTCAGTTAAAAAAAATAATAATTATTTAAATGTATCATAATTTT
>QKMX01185879.1:0-12176 GCA_003401595.1 Venustaconcha ellipsiformis
GCACACAATATAGGCGAAGCGTACCTACTATGTGATTAAACCTTGCATATGCACTGGCTTCGTGATCTGATATTAAATCATTGTTGTAATAATAGAAACGAGTGATTCTGCGCTTACTACGGAATCTCTGACGGCAAAAGTAGCTCGACAAAGACTAAATGCAATCAAGAAGTATATTCCAGTCCTTGATTGTGTAAAACAACAGCTGCAATAACGCCAGGATGCTTATATGGAGTTTACAGATGGTACAGGACAGTTATTAAAACAAATGGTCGAACCAACCCCAAGAATTGTTACAGCGACTGAGGCAACAAAAAAATCTCTTGAGAGATTGCCAGCTAATATATTGCTGGCTGTCTTCAAACCACCTCCACCACCAGTTCAGCCACCACCAGAAGTGCAAATACCAGTACCAAAAGCTGAAACCAAGATAATAGATAAATTGACTGAGGGAGTTATTGGAGCTGTCAGGCAACCAGACCAAGTATTTGAAATTGCTGCATTTGGATATGGTTGTAGAGAACAATTCGTAAAACCCGAACATTTTACAGTTTACAAATTGTGGATTGGGTCAAAGATGCATATCGCATCGATGATAATATTCAGAAAGTCAAAACTGGCGACATAGATTTCGAAATGTTTTTTTTTTAAAAAAGCAATTGAAGAATATACAGCAAGAGTAGAGTTGGAAAGTGAAACAAAACCAAAAGACCTTATGCGTCAATTTGAATAAGTATGAGAAGAAAGACTGAAAACTGGGTAAAAACAACGAAGAAAAAGAGAAAAGCTGCACCAGAGACACTCCAGCAGCGCTCTCCCGAATCAGGACCAGAACCACCCGAAGGAGCAACCGGAAGTGGCATTGCCACTCGCAATAGACGTCGTAGGAAAGGTGGTAATGTGATCGCCGGTGAATCAGGATAAACTTTATCCCAATAACATCCTCAGCGATGTCGATAGACTGGAAATTCTGATTGGTGAAAGACTAGTCGGCAACAATTACAGCAAAATCATCATTGAAACAGCTTCTATTTGTCAGTGTTTATTTACCGGTGGTGTTATGGACAGCGGCGTCTATCGGGCGCTGATGTAATAATCAACAATTACTACAGTGAGTGATCAATTAGAGCGGCGATAACAGAATAACATGAATATACACAATACCCAACGTAGGCCTGAAAGCATCAGGGTGATAAATTTACGAATACCGGTTGATAAGAGATCTACGGAGATGGACTCGGCGAAGTTCTTCAACGTTTATTCAGAAGGATAGCCCCAGAAGCTATTCCGATTGCGAACAATTAGGTATGAAAGTCATCAAAGTTGTTCGTGATAAGGTTATTAGCACTGTCGGTAGTCTTGCTGGTGAAGCATTTTTTGCTGTCAAAAACAAACTCACACGATTAGTACAACGAAAACCACAGCCAGTAAAACTACCCACCATCGAAATAGGCATTCCAGTAAAACTGTCCAGCACTGAAGTTATGCTACCAAATGTCAGCAAAATAATAAATCAAGCTGCAAATGAGCGGTTGAATGAATTAGCTGGTGTGCTATCTCTGACAAACCAAGCTGTCGAGGAGATAGAAAAAACATAACTGCAAACCTGGCGGATACCGGTCTGGCCCGTCATCGTCGCTGATCAACCACTTATTGATTCAGTGTTAGAAAGTCGTTTTAGACACCAGCGAATATAATAAAAATGTTTAAGAGTGTCTCTGATATAACATTTGACATGAATGCACAAATACTCAAAGATGAGTCTTTACGTGATTATTTAGTATTATTCTTATGAAGCTCGAGAACCGGATCAACGTGGACGACTCAAATTACAAGTCCAATATATATCAAGATATTTCATGCTCATGGTAGACTTGCGAAAAATGATTATACCTCATATTCAGCAAATGAACGATGTGAATTCGTTAACAATTGCATTATGGCGCTGTTTAACAGTGCCAGATATATAATTGATGGTAGAGAAATAGAAACATGCCTCCATAACGTTGATATTGCTGCGAAAATTATGTCTTGCAAGATACAACGGTCCGCATGTTCATCAATGATGTTCGCAAAGAACATTACTGACACTCCTGACGATAGTCAGCATCTCTTGATGCAAATAATACATGTTAGCACAGTTGATCCTCAAACAGCTGGAATGATACAACGACCAGCCGCTGATTTTCCGATACTACAGACTGTTAATCAAGAATTCAACCTGGCACTTGCAACACGGGGATCTCGGGTTAACGCATATAGCGGATTTGAATGTGTGATATCACTGTCACCTATCCACGGATTTGTTTGACATGCTAGAAAAATTATCTTTGGAGCAAAACATACAATTGCACTGGTTCGAAGAGCCACATATAACGATGCTATCTGGTGTTCTGGATTGGTGGAAGTGGTGCTGGTCAAGTAACACTAACAAAACTAGCATTATGGACACCAAAGATGACTCAGTCGTTGACAGGAGAACAACGATTATTAAGAATAACAGCGGAAAATCAACGTTGTCGTGGCTGGCAATGACCAAAAACAGGTCCAGGAACAGCAGGAACATTTTCTTGAAAGATCGCACCACAGCAGGGAATTTCAACACCACGACGCATATTCGTGGCATTTTAGCGTGTCACCAGGTACAACGATTAGACAGCAAGCCCAATGGTTTTTGACAGACTTTGGTGGTGTCTACGATTTCGTTGTGGATAAATGGACATCAATAACCATTCGAAGACATAATACTGAATTTTGACAACGGGTGTATCATAGTTTGATGAGATTCATGGGGCGTGATCAGAATGTTGACTTTATACTGCAGATATCTGAGCTGGATTTCTCAACGCTGTATCCAATCTGCTATTTCCTGTTTAAACATCTGGATTAATTCAGTCAGTTGTTGACGTACACGTCTAAGGTATATTTTTGGGCCTGCTTCAGATGGTGGTTACAGGGCATCCATTGTTATATTGTCAGATAAAATAATGTTGGTTGAAGGAGTTGGTGGACGAATGAGAGTCTTTAATTTGCTTGTAGTATATATGTAAATGTTTTTCGCACATGTAAATGTTTTCCGAACAATCAATTACATCATTCATAATGTCATGATGTCATATCATCACGTCAATGTTACACTGAAACCTGGTCAGATTAAAATCGCTGTAATCGGCATCAGCAAAGAATTATGGGGCAAAATAACTCTGAAATCAGCGGCGTTGCAGGGCNCAAATAAATTATCGTTAACTGAACGTCAACTCAAATACTACAATAACGCCAAGAAATCAAGAACTAGTCTGAAACTTGTTCTTTCTGAGAATGCGGTCAGAGACAAAAGAAAACCCGACGGTATATTTCCGTTTCTAGCTGCTGTACCAGCGTTAATTCAGCAGCTGCTTCAGCTGTTGAAAAGTCAGCTGCACTCAGTGCTGTTGGAACAGCTGCCGATATGGCACTGAAAGAATCAACAGGACACACCATAAACACATCCAAAAAAGAGACGCCGTCTAATATTACCAGGAACGGGGTATGGTCAAGGTCTAAAGTTGTTTTGAGCGTTTCGCTAAAGTTACCCATGTCTAATTTTCGTTTACCTAATGCTGCTCGGCGATTAAACATAAAAACGTTAGAGGTGTTTTCATGCGTGATCAATTACCGGAAAACCCAAGCCACCTTGAAACTGTTAATCTCGAAGTAAGTTCCTGCCTTGGTACTCATTGGTTTGCCTACGCGGTTGATCCACGTGGAGTTGTTTATTTTGATTCGTATGGATTGGCACAACAGAGAGATTTTTACGATATAGTGGCTTAGACGGTGAAATACCAATCTGGTTTTCAAAACAGAAAAGGACGGATCCACCAATATACGGTCCAGAAGTGTTTGTGGTACTTAACACCGTGTCAAGATCATCAGCACCGATTCATCAAGTCGTGCAGGAATATACAAGTGGTCGTTTTAAACAGGTTAATGCATTATAAAGGTAGATATTTACGGAAGATCTTTTAGATATAAGTGCCCATCCTGGTTGATCTATCTGAGTATGTGATGCGAGATGAACTTACTGATCTTATTTGTCTCACGGAGTTGATCCTGGTGAGTCGTTATTTTTCATGAACAGCAATGACGGTTAAAGACGAGAAATATTAAGTAGTTCGATTTTATCCTGCGAGTTTTAGGTGGAACCAACGATAACTTTGTGGTATTTGCCGGCGACAGAAAAGTAAAATCTTGAATATATCAATTGCAGAGTTCATAGATATGTTCAATGGCCGGTTCACTCGTCATTACGTGAAATATGTTTGCTGGTTTGGGAGGACCGAAATTAGTCGATGACGTTGCAATGATGAAGTACGTGGCCGTCAGTAATGTCGAGATAAGGACTTTGTTAACAACAGCAAGTGAAGGATTAAAATAATTACGGTGTGACTATGATTTCACGCGTTTACGATACATCTCAGAAACTATCAGATTCTTCTTCAGGTCGCCAGTTGTGTTTTGTGATCCCAATGATCGTCAGCATTAACCTCGCTGAAATTCACACACAGCTCAATTATATAGTCAGAGTTAAAATCTCAATCTAATCGATTTTCATATCGCTCTCTCAAATATCAGCATCAGTTGAAACATTTCGAGAAGAGATTACAAGGATAAATGATAATATTACAGAGATGTTGATATTGATAATCTAAACACAAAAATGAATGATGTGCGAGACATTACGAACAGACAATTTTTACTCGATTCTTTTACCATCATTCCCGAGGAGAGCAACGGGAATATATTATCAAAAATATTTTAGAATATCTATCACACACATTTCTCGCAAAGTAGAGGATGGTTACGATGTTAATAGAGCTGATACAAACGGCATTGAAGTAAATTTTATAGAGGGTACTCATAGCGTAATTATTTCACCCCCAAAAGATAAATAATCATAGGGAGATTAGCATAATGTACAGAACATTATCAGAATTTGCAAAGAGATCTGTGAAAAGTAAAGTCATTGTTTTTGCTGAAAAACTGTCATTGATAGGCCACAGATCGGGCCACATTTGGGGCCATAGTAGGTCACATACAACAGTCATTTTTAACAGGTTAATGGTTTATAATGGTAGATATTTACGGAAGATCTGCTACGCGCATGGGTCCCAGTGACATTAATTTATCCAAATGTGCAACAGGAAATGAACTTGTCGATGTAATGTGTCTCGCAGATATTGACCCAAATGAAGTTACTGTTTTTGAGGATCAGCAAAGACGGTTAAAGACGAGCAATATCTCGTTGAAGATATTATTCTACACGTTGCAGGCGCGACCGAAGATAAGTTAAAGGTGTTTACTAAAACCGGTAAAGTTAAAGAATCAAGGGATTCAATTCTAACAATCATGGGAGAGATTTCTGGACGTATTAGAAGAAATGGAGACATAATATATGACGATCTTCACAATTATAATACAATTATACAGTGCGAGAGAACCAAAATCAAACGATGATGTGGCAACAAAAATACGTGGACAACAACAGCACCACGATCAGAACTGAGATCAGCAAATATGTTGCTAAAGCCGGTGATGCAATGACTGCAATCTCAACATGAGTGGAAATAGCATTGCTAATTGGAGAGAACTAACATCAAACGATGACGCTGCAATGAAGAAATACGTCAACAACAGCAGCATCGCGATGATGACCTCGTTAATGACAATCAATGATATATTGACCGCCTTCAGATCTGAATACGCTAATTATGTAACCGGGTTTGTAAATTTTCTAAGAAACATAAATAGACCCATCGATAATAAACCCAACGGACGTCGATATTAGGCTCGCTGGTATTCGCACACGCATCGTTAACAGCGCTGAAAACCCCCAAAACGAATCAAGATCGTTTTGTTCATAAAACTCCGCTCATCAGCTCGGTATACACCACAGTAGCGTCTGAATCGGCAACTTTGACAAACGAAATCAACTCAAACATAACGTTCATGTTACCTGGGTGTACAGGCTCTTCTTGTTTACCGCCGCCAAATTTAGGATATTTACGACATATCCATGCAATCATTACATAGATAGATTTTCCGGAAATGTCTCAGTCGTGTTAAATACAGATGATCAAGAAGACAAAACCCTAACAGCAACGACATATTGGTGGTGTCTGAAATTTGTCGGGGCAACACCTCAGTTGGTAAGATAATGAATCCCACACTCGTTTCGGTATAATCAAGTGTGTACGTTGAAGTCATCGCTGGAAGAACTTATCGACGAGTTCATCATAAGACAAAACGAATATATCGCAGACGAATCATAGTCATCGAAAATATTGTATAGACGGTTTCCACGCTGGTCGCTGAAACAACGACGTTAATCGGTACGTTATCTGCAACGCACGTGATACCACCGGTGGTTGGAATCTGGGTCGTTGTTGTTGGTGGTTGTGCTGGTATACTCAATTTTATTGCGAGAAAAAAATCTACATGTACCGTTTGGTAGACCCGATTCATGTTGGACCACGCGATCTAATTATTCCACTACAGCATATATTTTTGGGAGAAAACCAGAGTACGATATAGTTTTCCCTACATGTTAACATCTGGATAGTAGCACATAAGTTTCTCATGTAGATGAAATCAGCGCGATGAAAAAGAATATGAGAATACACAGCGTAACCTACAAGCTCCATTTGAGCAGTATGTGATTGCATATCCTAATAGTGCTCTTAAACAAACAATTATTAGAACAATATTACACCGGAACCGTGTAGACGCAGATGCCTTAAATTTAAGAGGAATAATTATCAGAACAGCACGTAATAAACACATTTATAATAAGTTATTTCTTGATCATTATAAGATCACCGAAGACCAATTGCATATGCTCAATATCAATAAAATGAGAAAGGATCGTGATGACGTAAGTGATGAATATTTCCAAAGATCTATTCCGCATGTGGGAAAGTTATAACCCCCTCCAAGTATTCTCTGGCATAACAACAATCCAACAGGTGATGGTATTCATGTGTCGCCGGGTATTGTCAATATGAAGTCGACGATTTCTGCAAATCTAGTATGTGATAGCCGATGGTAGCTATACAAAGTCTGGGCAGGCATTAAGGCAGGCCTATCAGGGATATGATCTTTACAGCTTTCTCCGGATGTCACGCCGGATCATTTGATTGTGTCGGTGCCAACTAATCCTGTTTATTTACAATGTAATAACCCATCACTGTCAGGAATACGTTTTCATCCGACCGACCAACTAAGGCGGTAATTTATTGAACACACGTGGTGAAGAATTGACTGTTTCTTTGCACCTGGCATACCATAACGGCACACTACGATGAAAAAAAAAATACAAATCCCCCCCCATTTATTGGTTGTTTTTCTTTTTGGAGCTATTCATCTCATTCTGTGGGAATTTTGTTAGACTCCACTACAAGTTTTTCAGCTGTCTCGAACATGCTGAGTTTCATATTGTTGAGACAACTCTGATAAACTTTTCTCAATGGCGCTTGCCAATGGAACAAATTTAGCTATATTGTGTTGCTCATGTAAATCCGCCAATGACAATTCCATTTGGCGCTTGAGTAATTTTATAAATCTGTACTCTGCCGATAGCGTATCTCTGCCCTCTGTACGTCTCCTCCGCTGATAAATCTGAAAATTAAAGTTGTTTTTTTTTCAACATTAAGTTGAGCCGCAAGACCATCTTTCTGCAGTTGATCTATCGTAGAGGTAATCTCGTTAATATTCGCCTGGTTCATTATATAACAAATGTATTTCTTTAATAAAAGATTTTATCCAGACCAATTCGATAACGTGTTGCTGCATCGTGCAAACTTATCGTGATGAATCCATGCGGAGTTTTCTGAGCATGTGCAAAGAATCTTGAAACTTTCCTATGTCCATCTCGCCGGGACACCATGTTACATCAATAGTTCTCAGTTTATGTGTATCAACATTATTTAAAATAACCTAAACTTCACAGTTATCTCTAATTACATTGGAAATCTGAGTATACCTCTTGGTGACGTCAATAACATTTGAGTTTTTATGTCTGACCTGTGAAAATATTCTGGCTGGACTTGCTTGTTTGTCAAGCAAAACATTATCGTAAACAACTAGATTGTTGATGTCCCCGTTAAGATCTTGGACGGAAGGAGCTTTATCGACGTCTGTGATACATTCAACATCATCTGTAGCCGCTGAAGATTCATTAAATTCTTTGATAACATTATAGCATCGTTCTTCATCCACGGATAGTGCTATTAAATAAAGTTTGTCCCATTTGAGACACCTCATTATCAGGTTGAGCAACAACTGAGTTTTACCCGACACGGATGGACCAACTATAATAGCTATAATACCTCGAATGGAATATGGTAACACTGACTGATGCTCGACCGGTGCTTTCCCACCCGTCCTTGGAAAAATCAATCACATTCATATAGTACTGATAGAATATTATTTATATTCATAAGTTTATATTGTGTTAGATGCAACATGGTCACTGGTACAAAATTTATTAAAGCAACCATGTTGAGAAATAACACGCCGGCGCTCATAGGAAAATGTACAAAATACGGGTTACAAAAATATAAGTTTGTTCATGATGTCGCGTTAAAAAATACTGATCTACAGATACTACATATCGAGGAAATAATTAAATTTCAATAATAACATAATCGAGTCGGTTTATTGTAGTCCAATCGGATTCTGGAGAGGTACATGAGCAATTAAAACCTCAACGATACAGCAGGTGTCACAAGAACTGTAGCCACAGATTGGTTTTCAACAAAGGCCATACGGTAAATTTATATTCCACGTCCCAAAACGGTTCAACGTAGATGATTTAATGTCATCACACCCAAAGAAGTTCATCAAACAGATATCTTGTTTTTACTACATGATGTAAACGGTGCACATACAAATACTCGTAGGCTGCCGTAGATGTTGCACGCAGATACAAAAAGGCTGAACCGTTATCGTCTAAAACAGAAACTGAGTTCGCAGCAACGTTTGAACGAATTTATCAATGCGGGCCATTGCAATTGCCAGAGTTGCTATATGTTGATCCTAGCAAAGATTTTCCCAGTTCAGTAACGACGCTGGTGCAGCATAAAGACGTTAAGATCAAATGTGGACACACCAAGATACATCGCGATCATGCAATCATTAATAAAACACTTGCACATCGACTCTTTGGACATCAGCATGTCCAACAATTAAGGCATGAACAGGACAAATCTCGTGAATGGGTTTAGGGACTACTTCATGTGCTGGAAGAGTTAAACAACGATGTTACGAGTGGAATTAATATGAATCCTGCTGATGCAATTGCGCAACAAATATACCACAACGAAATTCGCCTGATCAGTTACAACACCAGTGTTGAGCAGTAAAGTTGCAGTGAGATATTTATATGAATCTGGTGAACTTGAGGTTGGTGCATTAAGAGCAACTGATCCCGTGTAGAGTGTAACAACACATAAAAGTTTCAGCGTGGTAAGATCTACTATGCAGCCGTCAATCCATAAAAAAGGTTAAACAGCTCCTCAACGTGGATTTGTGAGTGAACAATTACAGGAAGTTCCTGAAAACACCCAGTTACCACCAGATATAACGTCGCAGACGCTAGCCGTACTCCCCATACACATTGGCAAAAATGCTAACAAAAGTCACTTGCACTGAGGAAATAAACGTGTGTCCGATTCTGTTCACGGTATATTGTGGTACATTATTAGGAAAATGTTGCCACAACATTGTGTTACAGTGATTATTTTGTCGTTGTTTCAGTATCATGACAAATTATATATCCAGATCAAACTTGGGTAATTATTTTGGTCATCTCGAGCATAAATATTTCCTTCATCACGTTGATAATTCCTGATGACGTTTTTTATTGCTTGTGACATTGTTGGCAGCTCCAACACGTAGACAACCCTGTGAAACTGAGATATTTTTGTTACAATTCTATGCGATCATCTAAAATCCATTTATTAATATCCGATATTAGTAATCCCTGAGATGAACGGATTGCAACTGCATATCACAGAATCCAGCACGTGTTTAACGACAACCCCTGTTTTACAGCCTCTACTGGAACCTCGACGATATCATTAAGAATGAGTTTTTGTTATCTGTTGACACCTCCGGTGTCTGCTACCGGTATATCAGCAAGTATATGTTGTCGGCATGTATATGTTAGTCGATAACATAATGGAACTAGCTGATCAGGAATTTTTCCTTGTGAAGCTCAAAAAATATACACTGAGGTGAATTACGGACGTTTTTCCTAAATACAACTATTAGATGATTCGGACACCAAAAGTTCCAGAAATCTGACAATTGATTCTCTAAAATTACGGTACGCATTATTTCGCATTGAATTGTGCCAGGTTGTTATCTGATTAAGGATTTCAGTTGTCGCAGTTGTTCATCCTGTGATCGATGGTCGTAGAAAACTTCTTTATAGTGGCTAACATAGTTGATAACATTCGTGTGGTGATTCAGCCGTAACGGTGGAAGCTGTCCATAATCGCCACACATGATAATTGAAATAGATTAGTTTGATAATCAATCAAGAAGAATTTCACAAACATCTTTTAATACTTTACAGATCTCATCCCATATAATTATTCTCGTCATATATTTCGCATCTATTCGTTCGGGGGTTCATGCATCAACTCGCCATCTAAAGAAACTATGATAAGTGCATGAGCTGACACCACGTTGTCTCATCTCACTGGCAAGCCGGAGTGTTGGCGTCAGCACAATCATTTAAGAGGTTTTAAAAATTCTATCGCGCGTGTTGTTTTACCAGAACTACCTGGGCCTTTCCAATAGATCGTGCTTTGTCTCATAAATGGATCGTTTACTGACGGTGGTGACGATGGTTCTGTTAAACTATCGTTGTGATAATAAACATCAGGTGTATTAATGTCAGAGGTTACAGTTAATGACATGAGAATCTTAGCATCTACCATGTATCGTAATAGCACTATTGGAACCCAAGCACTCTAATTGTTTGCGCAACAGTCTCTGAGATTTGGACTAGTATCCGGTTTATTTAATTGTCTACCAAATCAAACTGGTATCAAAGGATAAATACTTGCTGAAACATTGAATGGTTCAATCTCGGCAAATCCAGTAAGATCGATATTTGGTAGTGGTCCGTTTACTGCAACTCGTGTCATTTCGTGTGTTCAAAATAACGATGGCACTCGCCAAGTCCAAGAAACACCACCTGAAAAGCAGCGATATTCTTCAACAGAAATCATGTCAGAGGAATTATATTTTATGTTCCAAAGACCACCATAGCCAAATTCAACACCAGATTGTGATACATCATTGAGAAATTCTTTTGGAGTTAACGAGTAAATCATTGTTGTCTATGTTATATTTTACCAAATTTGTTGCATATATTGTTTGAGTGATTCCGATAAAGAACTCCAGACGGCAGAAGAAACTGATCAAATGTTGATTTATCTGACTCTGAGTCATCTCCGTAAAATAGCCAGACCGATACAGGGTCACTCTTACTTATGTTGTAGAGTTCTTCGTAGATATCGCCGTCATAAAGCCATATTATTCTTTCCTTTGGAAATTTTGTCACCGAGTCCATGCATGTGAATTATGATCATATAAAATTATTGGGGCACCATTACTACGGTATTTACCAGAAATGTAGAAAATCTCGTTTTTATATTGTTTGTGCAATTATTGGAATCTTTAATGGGTTTTTTTTCCTAAAATTACCACGCCTTTTATTTAACTCCGTTAAAAAGAGTTTTCCCAGCTATATATTTCTTATTCTTGATTCTGTAAGTCCGTGTCCTTGTCTCGAGTTGGCAAAATGTTCTCTGACACGTTGAGCCACTCAAATTAGCGAACCTGTTTTTCATCGGATAAAAAGCAGCTACATCCGGTTCATCCAAACGATAAAGCGCATAATCAACTCCGGAAACTGGATATGCGTTTTTGCAGTGTTTTGTCAATTCCTGTGAAAATATCTGCTTTGTAATTTTATATATTATGCCGACATTGTTATGTCCCAGTGAATCCTTAACAGGGTCGAGTTTATCACGAAGAATCCAAGTCAAACCATCTTCACTAACATGTTCAGCAATAATTTTATTCTGTATATTGTTACGTATCGGCTCGTTCAAAGTAACACAAAG
>QKMX01186753.1:0-15039 GCA_003401595.1 Venustaconcha ellipsiformis
CTCTCTCTCTCTCTCTCTCTCTCTCTCTCTCAAATGTTTTCAGTACCCGGTGACCTGACATCCCTTGGTTCCAGACTTTAAATTTTTCCCTCACCGGCATATTTGCCATCTCTCTGTAGATTTTGTCTTATTTCCACCTGTGTCACCCTTGGACTAGTGCAAATTGACATGGCGTTATAATGATGGAGTGTAGTTCTTTTACTTGCATAACATGTTCGTGGGATCATATTTCAGATTCCGTCTGTACAGATTTGCTTTCGATTATGAGCAGATCATTCCATGACTAAAGCGTGAACTAGAATGATAATGTATCGTTTTTCCAAAGGTCTTTTTAAGTGAGTTTTCTTTGTGGCAGTTGCCATATTGTCCACATTGTTTGAGCAAGCATTTGTATTATTCTTGATAACCTCTTTTTTAATAACACCTCAGAGAGTTTCTTCCTTATCTATCATTTGGGCCCGATTCTTACCATCTCTGAGATTTCCTTGTGAACATGCATTTTCTTCGTTTATATGTAGTCCCAACGATGTGTTTACATTATTTGGTCTGCTTTGAGATTCACTAACCCATTACTTATGGATTACCTTCTAACTGTTAGGATTCTATTATAACTCCACATATTTATTCATATTACTGAATAGCTCGATGCCAGGAGTCTTGCTTTGGCGACACCAAATGAGATCTGCCTAAAGATCAATACTGGTAAACGATGGAATAATACATACACCTCCTTCTCATGTGATTGTTAATGAGCTTTTCTAGTTTATATACTATGTTGATAGGGATTTCATTCATCGTAAGTGGCCATGTGAGTCTTCCGATTCTTGCATTATTTCTTACTTCTACAAAGTTGTCGGTACATGATTGACTGTAGGTGTTTCTTTCGGTTTTGCATTTGTGTTACAATTATCTTCTTTTTTCTAACGTAGATGTCTTTTGCCTTTATTAACACTCATTGTTATTAGTACCCTTCAGATATACTACACTATACATTTTAAGTTCATCTATATGTTCAATTTTACTTCCTCATTTAACTGAGTTAAAGAAGCAAATATCATATATGTGCAGTGGTTATAAAAGCATAGTTCTATGTTTCAAGTTATCTTGTAAAGAATATTATATGTAGTTGATAAACACCCCAAAGATGTCAGTTTCAGGAAAGATTATGCCTACTGCATATCGGACCGCTCCGGTATCCTGGTGGTTAGAGAGTCCACCTCGGATGCGAGAGGTCGTGGGTTCGAACCTGACCGAGTTTTACCAAAGACTTATACAAATGATACAAACAACTGCTTCGCTTGTCTCTCAGCATTAAGAGATTAATGTTAGGACTGGTCGGCCTGATATCACGATAATGTGACTAGGTGTGACATCATGCAACATATCTGCAGCAGGATACCTTTAAAATCAACATAAACTGTCACACTGTAAACATCGTAGCGACATACCTGAAAAAAATGTTAAAGCTAAGTTAAAAATCCAAATCAGATACACACACACACGCACGCACGTTGTAAAGACCTTTGTTACTTAACTACTTAACATGTCTCACAAATACATTATTTCTTATATTCATCTTTACGAATGTTCTCTTGTAATCACATCGATTGTGACCTTGTAATGTTCGCTTGTTCAGATAAATCAGCATACATTAAATGTACTAAATTAGCGCTTTATGGTTCTTTGGCAATCCAAATATAAGTGACGCTAAAACAGTAAAATACATAATTCTATTCCAAAAAAGCTTCAATTATATCTAGTTGATATCACTGGATTAACCAATATTGCATACGTCTTTGTTATAGATTGTTTCATTGATCTTATCCATCTCACAATTTTACAATTTCAGCATATATATCCTTGCCTGTCCCATTTGCTTAAATTTCCATATGAATTGGATTTTATTGATATGCCTCTAAAAATGTTTTCCAAGTTCTAGTTAGGCGATATGCATACTTTCACATCTAACAATATTTACAAGAATTTATTAACAGAATGTCAGAGGCTTCAGATTTTTTTATTTACTTTTATACAGATTGTAGAATCGTACCTAGAGACCATGAAAGAGTACGTTCAGATGATCAACTGCGGGATCAGCCATCATTGCAACATCGACGCTTTCCTGGTCAGAATAGTAAGACAAATATGTTTAAGCATAATTCGATGTTGAAGTTGAAACGGAATGTTAAGTTTCCTTTTATAGATTGATCCTATATCAAACTTTCACGGGGAACAAATTAGAATGCATTGGTAAACACAAACTTTCTAAAGTCTTGTGACCTGTTCTAAACCGATATAATAAATGTTTTTCTCTTGATATGTTGTGCAATTTACCATTATTATATAATAATGGGTTAATTATTTGCTAAGCATGGATCAAAAGTACAGGATATATCTATCTAAGATGCTAAATCAGGTCATCATTTACAAGTACAAAGATAAGACATAAAATGTATTGTTTATAAAGGGATCAGATGCAAGTTATCTTGTAAGATACATTTAAAGTTATAATGTTTTTGTAATTTATGTTCCTACACATAAAATAGTCTTGGTCATCAAATATAAGTGTTATCTTTCAAGCGATCATTTAAGTTACCTGTCAAAGTCGATTTCTTTGTTAGAGAAATCGGTATGATAACACTAGCCCTCCTTTAGGATATTGGTAACCGAAACGGAAATAATGCAACAAGTCAGTAAAATATCCAATTATGTTCAATGTTAAATACTAAAATGGCTATCAGAATGGTCATACTGTAATTCTTCTTGATTATCAGTTACAACAAATGTGCTAAATATTGATGCTGTTAAAATTCGATCTTAGATTATGCCAGAACTCGTTTTGTAGTATAACTTTGTAATATACTCTGGAACATATTCTTTGATATATATATATAAATAATAGAACTGCTTTCAAACAATGTGTTTTCTGGTCCATTCTAAACAATTTTAATTATGTGAATATTCTTTCAAACAATGTGTTATCTGGTCCATTATTAACAATTTTAATTATGTGACTATGTCCTATGACGACGTATCAACATATGATATCAAGAATCAGCTTAGCTGCTCGTTTTTCAAGCCAATGAATTATGTCTGTTTCAGAACTAGTACAATTTCCACATATTATTAAACAGAAAGTTGTTGGAAGTAAATAAACCATTATAGTAAAGTATCATGGAGTCCTTTGACAAGTATTATATTTTGATACCCAATATATTGTAAAGTAATGTTTCTCACACAAGACTAACATCGATGCATCTTTCTCAGTTTAATCTAGATTTTAATTAAAGTACATTGATGGACCTTTCTCTTTAACTTTGAAACCTATTAAATGTTCACATATGTATGCATTTGATCTTAGATTCAAGTACTAATTTCTTATTTTGTTTTGATCACACACTTATTATTATAAGGTCTGAACTTAGTTTGCATGACAGGGTATATACATTGCTACTTGATGGAGTAATTGTTGTACAGATTGAAAGCTCACTTATATATATATAATATAAAGAAAAGGGGATCGAATGCAGATCATTATTGAACCCTATGCAAAAGGAAACATAGTTGATATTTCCCATACAAGCTTGTTGCTTCCAATCTCATAAATATGAGGTAAACCAATTGTTTGTATGAATAAAAGCTTTAATAAATATAATGATTTTTGCTACCATTGCATTAACACATATAACATATAACTTTTTTATACTGTTTTATTAATTTTATCAACTCTCACTATTAACAATGTCACCATCTTTATACCTGTATGTTCCATTCAATGTCAAAACGATATATTTTTGGTTAAATTTGCGAATGCATTGGACAATATATTTTCTCTTCCCAATTCTGAAATCCTTATAAAAGTTCCATTTTATCGATTTACAGTACTTTCAACGTCTTTATAATCAAATTTAATAACAATAAGTTTGGAAACAGAAACATTTGTAAATACACATATTATAACTAGGGTAAAAGTGACTTAATAGAAAATTACAAGAGTTGAGACATTTTTAATTTTTTTGTTGCAGATCCTGAACCAAGACTTGATGATTCTGAAAGAGATCCTTTGTCACAACACGAAGACATAGAAATGCAAACAATGTCATAGAACAGACAACGTTGTGACATGCATCTCACTGACTGAATGATGGTACAAAAATGCTCTCTTTGTCAAACATTGTAAGAATAAGATGCTAATGGTCCTTGTAGTGAGAAAATAATGAAATATTTAAATGTAATACATTTGGATATTGCACTATAATATCATACTAGCCAATCGCGCAAGACAAAAAGTTAAAATGTCTCAATTAAGTGAAGGTAAAAATGTAATAAGTAGATATGTAAAGATCTAGTTCTGGTATGTAAACTCATAGCGGGAGTAAATTTTTGTTTATGATGGTTTGAACAAGGATGGAAATGCATTATCTACTTTCAAAGAAGGAACAGAAAGTGTCAGGGCTGTTGACGACCCTTTGCAACTTACTATAGTCGTAAGACAACAAATAAAGAATTCAGACACCATGGGACTATGCTTATTGCAGGAAGTGGGACAATTAAATGATACAAAAATGCTAGGTTAATTGACAGTCAAAGGACATACATGAAAAAGAAAGACAATATTGCGATCTAATTTAAAAGAAAGTAACAGTAGAAAAAGTTTTACAAAATTGGGATGCCGCAGCGAAGTTCGAACTCGTGACTTTTTGCTTAGTAAGTACGACAAAGATAAAGAAGCAAGAAGAGGTTTGGGTGTTTACAGATGATGTTTTGAAGATTAATTTATGCAACTGTTAGAAACAAATATAACGTTGTTTAACAAATTGTATCATCATTATTTGTTGTGTTGTCGTTGTTTATTCCTGAACCGTTGTGCTATTTTCCATTATGACTTATTATTTTACCTATACATTGTTCATTAATCATAGTTTATAAGTACAATTTTTATCTAGCCAGAAACCGAAATTGTTTTATGTGCTTGGTAAAAATTCACTTTTTTACTTGGTATCTTCAAAGCACTTTGCAGATCCACTAGAGCTTGTACAATTATGTTTGATTTAATTTATTATTTAATGAATACATATATTTGTTTCTTTAAAAGTGAATAAATAGTGAGAGGAGATTCAATACCTATTAATATAGAGTATGTATAATATCAATGTTCATTTGTTCATAAATATCACTTCGTTTTAATGTCTTTGTCTATTTCATTAATGTTTTGTTCAGTAGATGATCTTAAAATTTTACATTTTTTGCATCTTTTCAATGTTTTCCAGGATTTTTTTCTCTATTGCTCCATTTTAATGCTTTTGTGTTTTGGTTAAAGTTTGAGTATCACTATCTTGTACTACATCAGATTTATTATACCCTCACTATTATTATTTTGTTTTCATTATACCACTTTGCCTTTTGTTGCCTATCAAAAACTATTTTGTGAGTATTTTCTTTTTTTTAACTATTATATATGTAATTTATTCAATTGTTCGTTGCATTTCAGTTTATAATTTACGTTATAAGATACCTTGAATGTTTGTTAGCTTACAAATTTAATACGTTTGTTTTTTAATGTCAGCAGTATTATCTTGTCGCTTCATTTAATAAGCTTATAATGCCTAAATGTTATTAAATAGGCATTCATTCATGATATTAGTAATTCAAGCTTAATTGGCAAACAATCATTAAATACGTTATACCAATCGATACTAAATATTATTTCGTCATCATTGTCATCATTATGTTTGTTTTGCAAATACGTTCATTTTTAGAACCTAGGATAAAAACGTGTCTTTAGGAAATGACAGAGCTTTGAGGATTGTATTGCTTATTTGAAACAATGCCTGAATAGTACCTAAATATCATGAAAATATGATTTTAGCAATGTGCGAATAAAGATATTTTTTCATCCCCCAAAATATAATGTAATCAGTAATTTGTTTTGTTTTCTAGTTGAAATTGTTTTGTGTGCAAAATAATAAATATCCAGTGCAAATGATTATTTTTTCTCTGCAGAAAATTAGTGTTTATGTTTTTTTAAAAACAAAAATAGATTGGATTCCTAGCAATGAAAATCCATCCCTTTGCATAGAATCAATATATTCTGGATAGGAAAATAAAGCAATTGATTGGAAACACATATTTTGTAACGAAGACAAATGATGTTCTTCAGCTAGTTGAACAACTTTGATGCCAGGTTAAGTTCATAAACTTAGCATTACGTTTTAGAAGAATTAAATTACCTATGTAATTATATTTTCAGTGCTAATTGACGAAAGCGTATAAAATATATTTTATAACATTTTTAAATGCGACGAATACCCATCTTATTGTTTTGCAAACAATTATAAGATTTGGAAATAAATATATAAGTTAAGTCCACTACAACTTGATTTTACCTTTGTGTTGATAGTATGATATATCTTAATGCTGTTCTTTATCCTTTATAACACGTGTAATAAAACTCCGTTTTCACATTACACATTTGTGCACTGTACAAGGCAGTAAATGTACTAACATTTGCGAATGAATCCAGTATATATAAGTGAATCATTTGAATGTCGAGTTAAATAATACTTTGTCAGTTTCATTCTTTGTACAGCGTTTCTATGCAGAAAAAAATCTCTTGCAGCGGAGTGAAGTGTGAATAAAATATTTCTCTGTGATTTGGTTTGTATGCTTATACATCCTCGATAATAACACATTTTAAGCAATACAAAATGTGTAATTTCACAGTATATAGATAACCAAGAAGCGTTTGAATGTATCCATTGCACGCAAAATAAATTCTGGTTCCAGTATATGTTAACTGCTAACATTTTACCATATTTGTTTCTAAATAGAATAAGTAAGGTTGGAAAGAAACGAATGGATGCAATTTACATAGAATAAAAATGGAGAGAACCTTCGAGTAGAAATGTCTGAAAAATCACGCCTCAAACTGTGACGTGTCATATGACAGCTTATTATTCGAACACAACTACTATAAACGTATTTTTCCGGAAAAAGATTCAAATTCTTATTCATGTGAAGAGAGCAATGTAATCCTATCATGCAAATAACAAAGAGATCGAGTATGGTGAACAATATTTTATCGGTAGTATCACTGAATGAATAACCATCGTCTGGGGTTGCCAGTGGGGATATTTTGAACAAATAACTCATGTTTATGATTCATCTCAAACTAAAATTGTACGTAATGAAATTTTCCTTTCGTAATGCTTCTGGCTTAAAACTTTAGTAGTGGTAGGACACTTGTTGTAAGGAAATAAGTTGATACATGCCTCAAATTGTTTAGAAAATTCGTCAGTAGCTGCGTTTCATGAAATTAAGAATGGGATAGTAATTAGGCTTCATGATACATATTTGCTTTGGAGTCCTTTTTGGCAACTTGTACAGCTGACTTCAGAAGGTGATTCTTTCTTTAAATTATCAGCTGTGTAATATGTTGTTTTTAAAAAGATATTAGTCTGGTCGGCCCAGGCGTTTACCAACAATTATTGTTAGCTAAACCGTACTGGTCTATAATTTGTCAATGGTTTGTTTTTTCCTTAAAAAAATAACACTTTGCCTAAACTTTAAGACCAAAATATTAGTCAAAATCAAGTTCAACCCTTGAAACAGGCAACTATATTTTGCAAAATATAATTTTTCCCTGTATGGTGTTACAGTTATGCCACATTAATTATTAATATGAGGTCTTGCAAAAGATGTTTTTTCTATTCCACTTCTTTGTATTATTGTACAGTTGGACGATAACGATATTGCTCTGCCATTAAGCGCAACCCTACTGAGCCTTTTTAAGTAGGAAAAGCTTATTGTGTTATATTATTTTGTACTGTAATTTTCAGGGTATGGTTTGCTATTGAATATTATGCAGGTTAATGCGTGCAAATTAAAGACATAAAAAATAATATCGAACAACATCACAAAAGGAAAATAAATATTCGAATAACTTGCTTTATATCCCTTTTTTCAGCCCTGCGAGTTGAGACACTATCGAATATATCGCCAGATTTAAATTAAATTAGTAAAAGAGTCATACAATATGAGACATTTAGACGTAAACAGTTATAGTTAACATCTATTTTGTTTCAGAAACTTAGATTCAGTTTGCCCAAGCCGCTTTAACAATTATCACCGTTTAGACACATTTATTTCGACACTCCCCGTATTGTCTTGAATATTATCTACTTTGCATCGTTTATTCAATCGTATCATAATCTCTTTCAGATCACTGCATGTATGTATGCATTCAAGACGAAATGACTTGCATTAGTTATTTTAGCTTCTAATAAATGTCTTAATATGCTTTAATTTTGCACCCAAGCGTCTGGTTGATCACATTTTAATAACAACTTGACATCATGACTAGCATGGAGACCACTTACCAGGATATTTTCTATTGCATTTAAGAAAGGGAGACCCGATCTTTTGATATATGGATAGTAGGAATGGGTGTCACTGTTTGTATTTGGAGAACCGTTCTCATGCACGGCCAAGTGCATTCAAATGATGGTAGCAACACAACTGTGACTTTCAAAGCCAGATATATCATTGTCAAATATTGCCGAACAAAGAAAATTTGGGTTACAACATATATCCTTCAAATATGTGACAAAAGAAGTGCTCACGTAGGAGCTAGAAAATATAAATAGATATACAACATGATAAGGAAACACATGAAATAGTAAGGAGTCTTGGATAGAAAGACAGTACTATAAAATCGACGACAGTCTGTGCAGAAACCACAGCAAGATGGGATATCAAGTGGAGAAAGATATTGCAGCTCTTAAACAAGGGAAAACTACCACCATCCAAGACAAGCCAGGAACGTGCCTCACAGAAGATCAATAGATACTCCATAATAAGTCCCAAAAAAATCTAGTAGTACTAAATTGCCCTCATACAATACATTGATGACAACCCTATTTTCGTTTGAAAGTAGAAGCTGTAGTTAGGTCACTAAAGAAAGGAATTTCACCTGGCTCTGACAACATACCAACAAAGCTCATTCATGCAAGAGGATTAGACATAGAATACTAACAATAAACTGCAACAAGATCTGACAGCCAGGATAATTATCAACAGCATGGACTTAATATTTGGTCATCTTGCTCCCCAAAAATTGAAACTTGCAGCTATGACAAAACAACAGAATCATCAGTGTGGTAAGCTACCCACGCAAAGTCTTGATGAAGATAACAGACCAAATCTACTAGCAGAGAAAATTATTGTTAAAGAGCAGGCAGGAGTTTGAGCCAGAAGGAGCACCACATAACAAATTTCCAATGTCAGACACCTATGAGATAAATTCCTTCAGCATCCGCAAAATGTATATGATATCTTAATAGATTTTGAGCAGGGTATATCAAGCTGAATTATTGGCATTATGATGAATTGTTGAGAAGCTCTATGACAAATCTCTGCTGGTATTGGAGGAAGGAGAATTACGAACCAACGATTCGCAGATAATATTGATGGCTTAGTAGGAGATGAGTGGCTGACTTGATTGAGAGCATCAACACATCCTCCACAACATATGGAATGTTGATAAGCGCCACCGAAAAGAACTGATTACAAACAAAACCAATGCAATGGAATCAGTGCAGAAATAAAAGTCAGTGGACAAAAACTATTAACAGTTACACGTTTCAAGTACTTGGATCAATTGTCACAGATGAGGCCTACAGCATAGAAGTACCTTAAATGATTGACCAGACAACAACAGTAATAACAAGGATGAGAACAATATAGAAGAACACCAACATTGCTCTTGGTTACAAAGTATAACTGATGCACTTGACTGTAACATGAGAGGGATCTTGGACATCTCATACATTGATCATGTAACCAAAAAAATCAAACGAGCCATCGGACCAAATGAAGTGGTATGATCTTGCACAAAGATCATCTCGACTTGCAAAAACATGTTACAATATCATCTAAACGGGCACACAAATCTTACAAAGCACTGTACAAAGGTGTAACAGAAGAGGCAGACAGACAAAGAGGTGGGAAGACTACATTAACGAGTGGACAGGCACGCGGTTTGGAGATTCCCAAAGGAAAGTAGATATCATGACAATATGGAGAGAATTGATTGTGAAGTCTTATGTTTTCCCCCAAAGGCTTCATAAGTTACAGAACTGGTGATGCTGCTGATGATGATGGTCTTTCAAACCTTTTTAATCAATGAAGATTCTGAACATAAGGTTCTTCGTACCTTGAATTAACCAATGCAATGAACAGCGATAATATATTAATTATGTACAAGTGATGCTTAAACAGGTTATTATGAAAATTGTTTTCAGCATCACATTTGCTGTTATATAGTCTGCAAAGAATCTCGTGGATCATAGAAGTTCAGCAGGTTAAAGTGATCACTCCAGAACCTGTTGTATGTGTAAAATGTTTAGGGTATTAAACAATGTTCAAAGCAAGTCATAATTACGACTTATCTATGGCTTTTGAAAAGTGGTGCATTAATATCGATTGATATACAACACAATACGCATAACGTTCTGACAACAACATTATATTTTACCTCCATATTGAGATTGCTTTCTAATATCAATGGATAGAAGACAGACCGTATTACAATATTTCTTTGAGAGCACACATAAATATACGTGATAGCACAAAATATTTCACGAAAAAATATCTCGCACGTAAATCTGTCGACATTACTGAGCAATGTAAAGAGCACATGAGAAGGATATACGAACGTTCTAATCAATCGTTAAAGAGGGCAAATAGTGAAGGAGTATACGCACCGATAATATGTTCCACTCAGCAAATGATCAATGTAAACAAAATAAGAAATGCAACCATAATAAAACTCATTCACAGTCTTATGTACATATTCTTTTGAATTCATCCTCAGGTCGGATTCAGAAGTTTAAGGGTTTTAACACCAGTCGAGTCTTACCAAAGACTTATTAAAATGATTCTAGCAGTTGCTTCGCTAGCCGCTCATCATTAAGAGATTAGTCTCAGTACCGATCGGACTGGTGTCAGTAAAATGTGACTGGAAGGGATATAATGTTACATGTCTGCAGTATGATGCCACAGTCCTAGAGATTTTTATACACTGCACTTTTAAAACCTAAATCAGACACACACTCAACCTCAGTAACATTCCATAACGATCTAAGAACATGACAACTTGTAACAACCAGTTCAATCTTATAATTAAAAGAGATCACCATTTTTAATTCTCAACTACTTAACAGATGACCAAATGTAAAAAAAAAACCGCAAGGAAAAAACGATCAGGTTCTAAGGAATTTGAAAAGTTCAAACATAATCCGAATATCATCGGGAATGAAAAATGGTTGGAAAACCCAAATTATAATGTGAGGCCTAAACAATTAAACAAGACAACTACATATATGCTTGGTGCAAAAATATCATATTGAAGGTTATAATAAGAGAGCTTCACCAATAACCACTATGCAATACATTTTAAAATACATTGTCACCTGTAATAACTAAATGTTCGTAAAACAGAATGCATAAAAGAGAAATATGTAGCCTTTGTTGCTAGACACCCATAGTAGATGACGTTGAAAACACTATTGCCACAGATAGAGTGTATGTATAAGTAGTAGAATATAGCATTTTGCGCGTAAAGGTGCTTAATGTTAAACATTATTAAAATATTCGTGGATATAATGGACATTTGATATCTGCCATCTTAGGTCGCATGACATGTATCCGGTGTTGCGAGTCAGTTTCTATGTGTAACATTGTTGCGCGTATTTGTAGAAAAATAATAGGACGTTATAGGTTCATAGTATAGAGAGAAATAAAGATAAATACACAGAAAACAATCAATTCGTCACTAGGTTTCAAAATAATCTAATGCTGTTAAGCCCCATTCACGTAAGCAATAATGTAAACAAATGATTTTATGTAGAAAAGATTAAACATAAACATGTTTACAAGCCTTACAACGTTGTAGAGTAAAGCTTTATTTATAATGTCCGTTTCGGACAGTATTAGTTTACAAAAGAGGCAGATGATGTTTCTGGGCTACGGAAAAAAAAAGATAGTCAAAATGTTCACAAAATGAAATTTTTTATCAGCATTTATAAACATGGGAAGGACAGTCTGATTCCTGCGTATTTGACTGGCAATAAGTTTACAACAAAAACATTCAATCTCAATTTGACTAGATTAAATCTGTTTGAGACGTCTTGGTTTTATTGTGGCAGGAAAATGGGAGCTTGTTTGCACTCTGAATTTATTATACATTTCTTCTAAATACTTCACCTCTTACTTTCTGTCAGATATAGCAACTGCCTTCATTGTTGAATTAGTTTGTGCTTAATCAGAGTAATTGAAACGGTTGTGCCATCACACCGGTCTTGAGTTTTTTCTTCACTAGTTATATTTTAAAATCTCCTGACTGGCTTAGTAAATTTAGAGTATAAACACCTTTCAAACTCTTGGACACAATTCAAGACGTTATGCAATTCAATGACGAGTATGACATTACCGATGGAAAAGCGATCATTCACATGACACATTTTACCACAATGTTAAGAAGATATCTATGTACTTTATCCACATTTTTTGCTTAACCAATAAGTGTGTATATTCCGTTGAATGCATCAATACACCTGGGAAGAAGGACGTTCATAAAAACAAGTTTGATTGGACATTATTTCAATAGTCGCGTTTGATCATGTCAAAGACTATGCGACAGATGAAACAAAGAAAGCATGAAGATTTTATTTTGTATGACATATCCATGGATTATAGTAAGAATTGTATTTGATGACACTCATATTGCTTTTACCACGAGCTGTGTGTTAGGACTTGCTCAAAAGGATTCTCGCATTTTAAGTTCTTATTAAGACTTGAAATTTCATTTTATCTATTTTATTTTGTTCCAAGCTTTCATATGAATACATATTTTCTGGCTATATACTATGTTTCCGAATGCATCTTTTCCCAAAGAAAATGGTTGCTATTTCAATCAAATAAAGTTTCAGGATAGAGGCACAAAGATGTTTTATGTTTTTGACACATCTCATATTTTATAACCATCACTGTAATTAATGTGGGGAAAAGTAGGTATTTTCAAATGACACTTCGATGAAAAGGCTTTTAGGGCTCCTAACTTTGAGGTGTTGTATAATTATTGGATTAAATTTTATTTAAGGTACATTTGCACTGAGGTTTGTTTGGGTACGAAACGGTTTATTTTGTTTTATTGTTTTGCTATACTGAATAATGAAAAGTTAAGACACAGAAGGAAAATCTTCATAATCAGTTATATTGAAGGATTTATAACATTTGTATGAGGGTAATAGTTGATTATGCAGATGCTAAGTAAATGTTTACCTTTCCACTGTGGCTTTCCGTTGTAACCAGAGGTCTGCAGAACTGGCGAATACGATAATTTTTTATAAAATAGAATGTCAGGTGGAATATGCTGTCGCCCATGCCTCAAGAATACATAGACGTGATCATTGATGGTTTTAAGACCACATTTGTCCTTCGTGCAAATGACCGGTAAGAGACAATAGAACATCTACAATTTAACTTAACCTGGATATGAGCCATTCAATGGTTATTATTAGTTAATTCGGCTAATATGTTTATCAGGCATTTGTTCTTTGAGTCCTTTTTAACTTTTACAGTATAGACTGTCAATAAACTAAAGTACTGTTATGGCACAAACTGCACGTGTAACAAAATAATAAAATCAATTCTACACATCTTATAAGCTTTACGTCAAATGGAAATTTAAAGGCCAATTATTTTCTGGGTAGAGAATAATTTATAGGTAAATCCAACGTTTTCACAAACAGATATTCTAAAGATATAGATTAGCATGCCTGCATTTTTTTCTATTAATTGCACGTCAATCTCTAGTTGTTGAAACATGACATGTTCATAAAACAGAGATATGCTTGCATTAATTCCATTGCATTGCATTTAGTTAGTTTGATATTGACCAGAATATGGTTGAGTTTGGTTGGTAGCATTTTATATCATCGTTTAGCAGAGATATACCTTATGATTGTCAGAATTTCCCAATTTCGTTTACGCATATCAACTCCTTTACCTTTATTGAAACAGTTATACAGCATTAATTGAAAGAAGCTGCAGTGATTGGCAGTGCATGATATCATTCGTCAGCAGTCATAGCCCTTATCCCCAATATTTGTTTATAAATCATCCAATTTCAAACTCACAACATAATAGCTATAGTCCTGGGTGTTTGGTACTACTGAAAAGCTTGGAAGCAGCATCAAAATGTTTTATCTGCGGGTAGCATGGTGTAATGATGTTAGCAATTACCTTTCCTTCAGATGCATAGATTGGCAATTATGTACCGATTATCCTCACGAATATGAGCTGAAGAAACTTGAAAGCGCACAAAGTACACAAAATATGCATATTATTGAAATAACTAAGGAGATATTCACGGTGTATGTGTCACTGTGATTTTACTACAATTTTGAAATATTAAGATAACAAGTAAACACAAATAAAAACAAACTTGAAAGCGTTATCGATTTAATCTATGTTGTTATTTAGAGCCGTTGTAAGTCCTGATTATTTGATTAATTCATTTTTATTTCTGCGTTATAAACGTCTTCGTTAAAATTGCATTTCCACCAAATTTGTTACTTGGATTGACAAAGATATCAACTCAACAGGTTTGTTCTGCTATAATATTTTTATTCCATACAAATTGATGCATGCTCTTCAAAATAACAAAACGTCATTTATTTTATATGCTTTACCATGTCCCCACTACTAATATATCATGCAAATATCAGCCTTCAAATGTCATTACATCATGCATAGTTGAGAAAGCCTTAACTATTTTGAGCATTTATTATGATGATGCATGTCGCACTCGTGGAGCTCGAGGCGCCGTCTGCGCGATTAGTGTGTGTTATTTAGACTTTTAATGTGGTTTTAAAATTGTTTCAGTAATATCGCTACAATGCCTGTAGTGTGGCAGTTTAAAGTGACGTATAACATTTGGGCATCATGTCGCAGACACGTAGCATGATGTCCCACCCA
>QKMX01187244.1:0-12340 GCA_003401595.1 Venustaconcha ellipsiformis
GGGGAAATACGGTAAGTTTTTTTTAGAGCAGAAATCTTGACAACTGTTACAGAATGTTTACTGCTTGCAGAATTATAGAACAAAACAATATTTTTCCACATAAATGAAGACTGTCATTTGGCTGTGTTATGTTTTTGTAGACTGGTACTTCAATTTTCTTTCTACTAGCTGTTTGACAGTCAGAAGGCTAAAACTGGTCTGACAGTGTGAAGAAACTCTTCAAAGAGTGAAGCAACATAATGGTAATGATTAGTAGTTGAAATGTTTTGTTTGCTCATTTCTTCCAAATGGTAGATATTTTGATATTATTGAGGTCTATTAAGCATGATGAGATATTAATTTTTTAAAAAATTTTTTAAGCAAAGATTTTTATGAATCTATTTTCAGGTATTTGATAATGGGAACAAAGTTTATATGGTGACAGAGTTAATGTTGGGTGGTGAATTGCTTGACAAAATACTGAGACAGCGATTTTTCTCTGAAAGAGAAGCCAGTGCAGTCTTACAAGTAATTGCCAAAACAGTGGATTATCTTCATCAAAATGGGGTATGTTTGTGTACAAAGTTTTAAACTGGCTAGCAGTTTGTTTAGCAAAGAATAATTAGATACATTCTAGCCTCAGATAATTATAAAATTCCTGTAACAGCTGCAATTTATCCAATTCTTGATTTTCTATACTTGTATATTTTACTGAGATTATATTTCAAAGCCAATTTTGTTGAAAAAACTAGTCAGATCCTTAGGATGGTGGTAATGAGAACTGTATATACATGGCCACTGTTCCCAGAGAATGCACCAGTCTACAGAAATAAGCCATTCTTATACTGAGCTCCATTGCTGTTTATTGTTAAATTATTATCCAATAGTATTTCATACTTTCTAAAGTCGAAAACTTGATTTAACCCTTTTACAAAATGTGGTCAGTTTCATTTCTTGATTAGAATTTAAACAATAATATATTGATATTTGTCACTAAAAATAAACAGTATAGTCTACAAACTGTGAGAACACTTATATTTGTTGTTATTGGGATAACATAAAGCTTGTGGCATGATCACAAAAAGGCAAAAGTCATGTTGGTGATACTGTTTAAATTTATAACTTTCTTTGGTATCCTGTTCATCTTTCACTAAAATAAAATAGGCATTCTTACATTGTTAGCTTGATGTGTGATGATATAATAGGAATTTATACATTGTTGGCTTGATGTGTTATCATAGAATAGGAATTTATACATTGTCAGCTTGATGTGTGATGATAGTGTGATGATAGAATAGGCATTTGTACATTGTCAGCTTGATGTGTGATGATAGTGTGATGATAGAATAGGCATTTATACATTGTCAGCTTGATGTGTGATCATAGAATAGGCATTCATACATTGTCAGCTTCATGTGTGATGATAGAATAGGTTCATACATTGTCAGCTTGATGTGTACTCATAGAATAGACATACTCACATTATCAGCTTGATGTGTGATCATAGAATCGGCATTCATACATTGTCAGCTTGACTTGTGATCATGGAATAGGCATTCTTACATTGTCAGCTTGATGTGTGATCATAGAATAGGCTATTTTACATTGTTAGCTTGATTTGTGATCATCAAAATCATGCATTCCTTTTTTTAGGTGGTCCATCGAGATCTTAAGCCTTCCAATATTTTGTATGCAGACGAGAGTGGGTCACCTGAAAGCCTTAGAATCTGTGATTTTGGATTTGCTAAGCAGCTTAGAGCTGAGAATGGCCTTCTTATGACTCCATGTTATACAGCCAACTTTGTGGCACCAGAGGTAAGTCATTGCAGGTTGGCAGTAATTAGATGACACTGTTTTGTACGCAACATTTTGACTGTGTTAATGTTGTCTTCAATCTTTCTTCCAAATTAAATTTTTTTAGTTTTTGAAGAGTTTAACCAGTATACAAATTTTCATTACTCTTTCATTATTGTCTCTCCTGCTTTTGCAAATGGTGTGACATTGGTATATCCTTGCTGTGTGTAGGTATAACATTGCCATAACCTTACTTTGTTAAGTATATGCCATAACCTTACTTCTTTTTTGGTATAACATTGCCATATACTTGTTCTGTATAGGTATGACATTGCCATAGCCTTGCTGTATATTGGTATCATATAGCCATATCCTTGCAGTGTATAGGTATGACATTGCCATAGCCTTATTCTATATAGGTATGACATTGCCATATCCTTACTGTATATAGGTATAACATTGTCATATCCTTGCTGTATATAGATATAACATTGCCATAGCCTTGCTATAGATAGATATAACATTACAATATCCTTACTGTATATAGGTATAACATTGCCATATTCTTGCAGTATATAGGCATTAAATTGATTTTGCCATGTCCCTGCTGTATATAGGTATAACATTGCCATAGCCTTACTGTATATAGATATAACATTGCCAAATCCTTACTGTATATAGGTATAACATTGACATATCCTTGCTTTATATAGGTATAACATTGCTGACAGTGATGATGGTATTGGCTTTACTCTCTTCACACAACTTTTGTTAAGTGTTGTCATCCATGACAGCAAGGAAACTAAATCTGTATGAGATGTACATCATTTTGATGCAAGGCTTCAGATACATTTGAGGAAAGTAGCCTTTTTTGTGAATGGTATATGATAAAAATTATATTGTTGCATCTTTTTGTCTTGCCAGCAAGAATTATTGTTAAGATCAGACTGTGTTATCACATTGCTCATTATTGATCATTGGTCTTTTGTCCACACTTTTTGTTTTAACTTCTTTAGCATAGGTAATACAAAAGTATGCAGACTTTGCTAGTGTCAGTTATGTCAGCAACAGTTAAGGTTTGTTTACATTTTTTTCAGTATTGCTGCAAGTCCCAAACTCTGGCAATGAAAATGGTGTTGCTCAAACATCCATTATGGCAACTCCTGTGGCCATCTTGAAGATTTTATCACTACTGCTGAATTAATGGTCTTATCAGCATAATGTTTTCACTGAAAGACGACTTATGAGGTCTTGTTGGTCATAAATAAAAGTGGTGCCATTTTGACTTCAGTTACGGCTGCTACAATGGCCATCTTGAAAATCCTATTATCACCACTACTTATGGAAGGCTGGCTGTATCAATATTTTGCTTTCACCAGTAAAAATTTTCATGATGTCTAATTGGTCCTAAATGGAAATATTGCTGGTGTGATACACAGTGTGGCCAGCATGACATCTTTCTTGAAAACTTTTAATTACTCCTTCAAACAGAAATATGTATCAACATAGGGTTTCAGTCAGAAGATTTCTTATGATGTCTTGGTTCTAAATTAAAATGGCACCAATCTGACATCCACCATTGCAACTAATTTGAAAATTCTACCACTAAATAATATCAAAGATGGGTTCAGTACTCAGTACTTAAAAGGAAGAAAGGATAATATCTTGAATTTCAGGAAATTCTCTTTCTCCAATAAAGTGTCAGTTCCTCTGAGGGACTCATGTTTATGCTGTCACTGCATTTTGATTTATTTTTGTTAGTTTTGTTATCTGTCTTTTCCATGAAGCTTGTTACACAGAAACTAATCATCATAGATAAATAAAATTTGCCAGGCATATTTATACTTGTGTGTTGATGACCTGGTTCAATTTTCATAAATTTTGTTTTATATCTGCCATAATGCACTGCATATTGGGTTATGTCTGTTCACCCATCTGTTCCCAATTTAATTTCTGTACTGTAACTCCACAATCTACTGTTTCTGATAATTATAACTAGCTGCATTTGGTGTAAGGAAGAAGCCTGTCAGTTTTGAGGCAATAGAGTTAAAGGTCAACAGTAATTTCACGTCAGACCTTGAACAGATTTTTTAGATGGCTTGCATTTGGGTAATTATGAAATCTGTTGTTTGGAGGTGGGTGGGTGAAAAAGTTGGAGGGCAATATCACTGACGGAAAGAATACTAACACTTGGATAATGTGGAAGTCTTATTTTGGTGTCAGAGGTCAAGATCACTGGTGGACAAATGAAAAGTGGTTTCTGCACCAACATTTCAGTTACTGTGTACCTTTATGAAAGTTTATGGATGGTTTACACTTGAGATAAGAGTTGAAGACTATGGATTTCGTGGTCAAAGGTCAAGTTGACTGACTAAAAGAAGAAAAAGGGTTTAGTCCTTCACTATTTACCTTGACCAGAGTTTTAAAGTAAGAAAGGGGCATGTTGAGTTTTAAGTCAAAAGGTCATGGTCACCATGACATTAAGAAAATGGGTTTTGAAAAGAAATTCTGTTATCCAATAAATTCTTGGATCAAATATTGTGAAGGTTGTGCACTTATGTTGGGAAAGAAGCCAGTGGATAAAGGTCTGAGGTCTCGGTCTTGGTAAGTTTGATTAGAAAATATGATTTATGCACATTTAGTTTGGTGTATGACTGTTTACCTTAGCTGAAAGTCAAGGTAATTGAGATGTGTAGGTCAGTCACTGCTAGTGCTCACACAGAAGACTACTACACAAGGGGGGAAGATGTATATTGTATCAATCTTCTTAGTGTAATTGAGGATTAAGGCCTCTTTAACTAGAAAATGAAATTTGGTATTAACATATGTATGTAGATTACTTGATTAGCTTTATATACCAATACAGCAAGTTTTCGTTTCATTTCTTTTTTAAACACATTTTTGAAAAAAAGAATCACATTTGTCAAAAATCAAGTTAGGATGGTTAGGCAAAAACCACTTCAGGTACACAAATAAAATTTGATACCCTTGTTGGTACAGTGAAACCTGCCATAACACAGTGGTCGGGGTCCACAAAGTACTATAGTGTTATACAATGTATCATGCAGTATCCAAACAAATCATTTAATTGAAGACAATATTGCATGTATATCTGTTAATAGGGGTGGAAAATATTCATGTATGCTGAATATGTATGAAGGGATTTTCACTGACAGTAAGATGCTTAGGTCAGACAATTTGAGTTCTAAAAGGAAACTTGTATTTTGGCTTGAAAAATTCTTTTACTGAAAGTCATACACAGGTAATGACCTTGTAATATACTTGATGATCGTTTCAGTAGATGGAAAACTGCATCACACTTGTTTGAGAGTAAACCATTTGATTTCATAGGTAAAGAGTGATCTCCAGAGAAACAGATGAATCATTCTATAAAAGACAGGAAAATAAAAATAAAATAGGTCCTGTAATCATTTCATCTTATGTTTGATAACCGCGACTTAGCACTACTGCAGAGTAAAAATGGGGAGTAGCAGAGCAAAAACGGTGAGCAGCATTTTTGAATTAACAGCAAATCCTTCCACCCCTATAAACTTAAAATGTAGTGTTCCTGCCTGTCTTCAACAATAGTACATGCCTACATGTAACTTAAGCAATACAAAGACAAGTTGTTTCTGTATATTTGAGTCATTTGAAGTTGATGTACATTTATATGCAGTGACCAAAACTACTTCTGACAATTTGGTGATTAACTTATTGCAAAAGTGGCATTGCTTATTACATGTTACAGTAAATTAGTTCAGGAAGAACACCATTAGTTTTGGAAATCAAAGGTCAAGGTTATTTTCTTGAAGATGAAACAGTTTCTGCACAATAATGTCAGTTCTCCATCAAACACCTGGACTAAACTTTTTTTCTGCTTGCACTTAATATATGGAAAATGCCTGTTTAATTTGGGTAGCAAAGAAGGTCATTGTTTAAAATATGATTTTGCAGAATAAGTAGTAAGTTACTTTAAGTGGATGACTTGCAATTAGAAACCTTCAATGATCTTGGCATTCAGGCTTGAACAAGAAAATAATGGTTTTTGTGTTAAATTTAGTTTGTTAGTTCCTATATAGGGGAATGACAGGTAAATAATGTTCTATTTATTGTATTAGTGTTTTTGTACATTTTGTACTTTATAGACTTCTGCTTTAGATCTGCAGTGGAGGCATATATGTTTTAGAATCATAGCAGGCCCACAGCCCAGTGGTCAGTACCTCATACTAGAAGAAATTTGATGTGTGTATGTTAGTTGTTGTAGAAGTTGTAACCTAAATACTGTAAGTGGAATGATTAAACATACATTATAGCTGACCCCTTGTTAATGGCATTGTGCTGACATTTGTGTGCTTGTTGATAAAAATATAAGTGTTGATGCTGAAGTCTACAGTTTACAAGTTACACTAATAGACCTATACACTATTCATAGGCAGGTACACTATTCATATGATAAGCAGATGCACTATTCATATAACTGGCAGATGCACTATTCATATAATAGGCAGATTGTGTGTGTGTATGTGTGTGTCAGTCAGTCAGTCAGTCAGTCAGAAAGAGCCAGTAAACATAAAAATACTCAACAAACAATAAATATTTAGTGGACTTGAGAAATTACATAAATTCAAACAAAATACAACTATCCCATTCATGTAATATGAATCCTGGTGGAATTCCACATGATTAATGAATGGATGAGATGTATCATTGT
Source organism: Venustaconcha ellipsiformis (assembly GCA_003401595.1). Taxonomy (NCBI): domain Eukaryota; kingdom Metazoa; phylum Mollusca; class Bivalvia; order Unionida; family Unionidae; genus Venustaconcha; species Venustaconcha ellipsiformis. Next base: position 6,485 of record QKMX01187244.1, read on the forward strand.
CATGTAAATCCTTGAATCGGGCACCAGTTTTCAAAAGCTGTTTAGTTGTGACACAGGTCAAATTGAATGGAATAGTCTTGACTTGCAAAAAGTTCCAGATCTTTATAGTTTGTGCAAATAATGTTGTTCACTGTTAGATATGGCTGCCATTAAAGTAATTGAAAAACCTTTCAACTATTTTTTTCAGATCTGCTCAGTAGAATTTATCCAGTTTTCAAACATTGAAACCATTTTAAGAAATTTTTATGAAGTAACTAAGGCATTACCAAAATATCAAAGTGCTACAGTTAAATGTGTTGATAATGTTTTATACAATAACTAATGAATACCAAGATTCAAATTTTCAAATGCAGTCCAACAGGTACTGCTGCATAAAGAATACATTAGCTTTAAAAAATAATAACAACAAAGAGTTTCACTACAATATCTGCCAAAAGACAACATCTATTTGACAAGGTGTTGCCAGCATCACTGAATAGACGTTCATATGGGAAGCATGTTGGAGGCGCTGCTAGATAACATTTGCGCGAGAACGGAGTAAAGGAAACATGTCAACATTGGTCTGCCACTATGACACTGGATCAGTATCTCACGTGATATAAGGCTCATTCAGAAATTTGTTCATTTGGTTGTCGATACGAATTGAGGTACTCTGAGTCTGCTGTTTATGAAGGTTGACCTAATTGTACTATTCATTTTCGGTTTCATCATGCTGTTCAGCCTAATACAAATACCTCATTTAATAAACTATTCAGGGCCAAAGTAAATATAAAGCAAATAATCAGTACAGGCCTACTGGAAACCCTGAAACAATGTTTTCATTGCATGCAATCAACAGTAGTGTTAGATATTTTAACAGAAAGCAAAATTTCCATCCTTTTTCTTATTAAGAACTGAGGCATATAGTTTATTTTTTAAAAATTGATTTTTGTTTATGAAGTTTGCATCTTACATGTCTGATAATGGATTTATAATCAGCACTATGGATTAGCTCTTGTATGTAGAAGAAAAAAGGGATGGGAGAAATTGCAGATTGAACTATAATATTCAGATTTTGATATGTTGATAACTGAATAGAAAATTTTTATAAATTGTTTTTATTAGTAAGATAAAAACATGTGAGACCAGCTGGATATATGTAAATCATCTAATTGATCGCTCTATATCACACAGTTGTAAACAGCATAAACCCATATATGCCATCACATATTAGATTGGTAGAACAAGATTTATTTTGTTTGCTTGGAATCATTTGTAAAGCAAACATCATAAATCTTGTTATGCCATCTTATGATGTGCCAGTGGACCTGGGTCTATGGTATTTGCAACTTTGTGTACTTGATACACAGATGAATACATTACTTACATTTTCACAGGTATCTTTGGATTTAATGTCAGAAAAACAAAACTCACAGGTGAGGGTTGAGATGGTTTTGTGTGCAGTTTTCTATGGTTTTGACAGTACAGTAATTTACTGCTCTATTGCATACATGCACTACACCTCTATGTAAAATTGTGCCAACCCTTTTTCTCAAGTCTATCTTGAATTATGTTGTATTGAACTTCTATTTAAACGAAGATGCAGTGCTGTGTTCTGTATTCTTTACTAAGACCTGTAGTCTTTATCACCAGATATAGTTATCCTCACTTTGAGATTGATGTTAGATTAATTAAAAACTGTACAGATCTATTCAGATACCTGCTATAAAGTGGTTATGTTGTGTCTGTCCAGCCATACATCTGTATGTCACATTTGTCAGTTTATTAATTTTGATTCGAGTTGTCCACCATCTTTGTGGATGGCTTGCGCTTGGAGTAAGTTTGCATTGGGGTAAGGAAGATTTCTGTCGATTTTGGTTTCAATAATCAGAAACCAAGGTAATTGAATGATGAAAAATGGTTTCTGCATAATAACTCAAGTTCTCCATCATCTGTAGTTAAAAAAAGGTTGAGTATAACTTGTACATAGGGCAAATAAAAACCCTGTTGATCTCAAGGTAAAACGGTCAAAGTCACTGACTGGGAGAAAAAAAATGTGGTTTGTGCACAATACCATTGGTTCTACATCACATATATAGACCAAACTTCTTGCACTTTGGGTAATTTATATGTTGGGTTAAAAATAAACTTTTTTATTTTTTGGTTCAAACATTAAGAGGTCACAGTTATTATGACTATAATTATAAAAATGGCTTTTGCATAGCGACTTTTCTTCTAGACCGTGTACCTTGACCAATATTTGTGATGGGTTTGCACTTGATGACAATAATAATTATAAAAATAATAACAATAAAATAATTATTTATTTATAAAAGGTAACTCCACACTTTGTCAGTTTGATTATTCCATTTTAGAAATCTGTCCACATGGACACCTAGAAGTTTGAATTGCTACATTCTCAATTTTGTGCCCTTCTATTGTTAAATGTAAATATGGTATGGAAGAAACCAGTTGATATTTGGGTCAAAGGTTCAAAGGTCAGGGTCTTTGCAGCATTACGTTATCAAGTAAGTTTCATGACTAAACTCTGGATTGCCAGCACATAGGGTAATAAGGCAACTCCTAGATTCTGTGAACTGAATGATACATTTGAGAAGAAAATAAAGGTTTATGAAGATTAGATTTGGTTCAAGACCACATACTTGGTTTAAAGGTTGAGGTCAGTAATCTCCAGTCAACCATAGCTATTTAGTGCCAACATAAGAGACTACTAAAAATATAGCTGCCATTTGAGGTACCCTGTAATATTGGAGCTCATACCATCCAAACTAATTTTGGATACACATGAAAGATATTTAATTATATTATGATTCTATGATCTTAAAATAAGTAACAGAAAAGAGTGAGAAGCAACAGACTTTGTAAAATTCAACAAATAACTTATTTCCCTAAAATGCAAAGTGAAAATGTAAAAACAATTTACTTACCCTAATGCAAATTTTAATTCTAAATAATCCTAGGATTACACAAGTCCTTTTAATTAAAGTTCTGAATAAATTTTAGTGGAAATCCAAATTAAATCCAGCACTGAAGGTGTTTATGCACCTGTGGTGGCCCATATAATAATGAAGTGCAAGCAGACATTTGTTGAATCACAATAATACAATCCAAGAAGAAATCCTTGTTTAAAATTTCAGGATAAATTCAGGTCACAATTAACATTTCTGAAGAAAAAAAAATCCAAAACATTACCTAATGGAAAATAACCTTGTGAAAGGTTCATAATGTATACAAGATGATCTTAGTTATAATTAGAAGTCTATTACTAAAATTATAATATAAAATGTGTAGTAAACAACAGGCAGACCTGGCAGTTCATAAGGAATTTCCAAATTGAAGACTTAGATTGAGATAAACATGTTTACTACAAAACCAAATTCAGTAATTCAGGTCAGGTGGAAAATGAACTCAATTTTGGATGAGGTCAAGTTATCATATTATCAGTAGCATATAATGTAATAAAAGACTAAATAAAAACACAAGCAAACAGTACAAATTAAACATACATAACAATTGAAAAACAAAAGACTTTCATCTCTGATTAAGTCAAAGTAAATTCAGGAAAACTTTTTATTTACAGTTTATCGTCATGTAGCATTTAGTTCTTGATATGCTTTAAAACATGGAAATAAGACTTAAACAAGACTTTAAGTCACTGTATATGTTGTTTTTGGCTGCTTTGAGTAGTTCTAGAATTTTTACCCATCCTGTTTGTAATGGAGCTTGGATATGGGATGCGCGATGTGGAATGGACATCAGAAATGGATAATGGGTGTTAGAGCATTATTAATGTTCTATATACTACATGCATGTATTTCTGTAAGTTAAAATGAAAGCAATATCAAGATTACATTGGGATAATGATGGGTGACATTGTCTTTATAGACCACATCATCAAAGGACAAACAACACAAGACCACCAAGACCAGACAGCACTCAGCATATTTACAGCTGATCTGCATCATAGTATCTGTTTTGTTGATCAAAACAGGTTGTAAACATATCACACATTGATTTTGCACATGCACTTCCACAACTACATTACTTTTACAACCTTCATGAAGCATCTCAAAATTGCCTGTGCACTTCTGCAACATACCTTTATAACCACAATTAAAGCCATCTCAAAATTGCATCTGCACTTCCACAATGTTACCTTTGCATCCACAATTAAAGCCATCTCAAATTTTGCATGTGCACTTTTGCCAAATTACTTTTACATCCACAATGAATTGCCTTTCCTCATGTAGATCAATTCTTTTCTATTTATTTATATGGTAAAACTCAACACAGCAAAATTAAAATTTCAAAATATACATAGTTTGTGTTATGTAATGATCTGGACAAAATTTACAGTGTGGTGAACACTTTGAGTTGTGAGACAGTTGTTTTCCATTTTTAAAAAAATATCTGCATTTAAATGATGAAGTTTGATGTACTTCTACACCATCACTGAAAGGTGTGTCACATACCGGTTTGGGATGCTATCTTCATGATCTAAGTGACAGTTCATAGTTTTCCATTTTCCATTTCCTTAATGCCTAAACTTTCTGCTCTATAAGCACTGTTTGAGATGGATGGATGAAATTATAGTTGTACATAGTCAGATTAGAGGGAATATTGCATACTACATGGGAGGGGATAGAATCCTCTTCTCAAGGTCATAACAATATTTTGTTTACATCACACTTTCGTTTCCACTCGGTAATGTTAGAAGTTGTTTGAGATTAAGGGATGCAATTTTGTGTATGTGTGTGTGTTTATGTATGTATATAGATATCATCAGTAAAAGGTGTTGTTTGTACTGTATTGGGGGTCTTGTCTTAAAGGATAATATAGTGTTGGATGCTCAATTTTTCTATTACATTTTCCATGTACTGTGTAACGTTCGAGTCATTTATATGAAAGGATGATAATATCTATATATAATTATTAAACTGTCTGTTACATGCCACATTGGGGGCACAGTCATAGGTGATATTTTTAGTTGTAGTCATATCTGCTTTCTAGCTTATCAGCTGTTGAAGAGAAAATGTATGAAGCTTGATATACTTATATACTATCACTAGTTACATTTCAGGTCTTATATTCTCCAGGTCATAGGTCATAAGCTTTCTCTTGTTTCTGCTTAATATCATAAAAGCCATTTGAGAGACAGGGATCAACCCTGTTAGGATTCTTCTCAGTTTGATTGCAGTCAAGGTGTTATCTTCATGTTAATGGTCACTGCTTAAATTTATTGCCCCATTTCTACACTTTCCCTCTAATGCTCTTTGAGTTAGGGAAGTGAAACCTGGTTTCTTTCAGTTTCTGCTGAGTACCTTTTACATCTCTGTCATAAAGGTCATATAATTAATTATTATGAACATTTATTACCTAACCATATGAGCCAAAGAAGCAAAATTCACATAATTTACATGCTCTAATTTTTTTTACTGCTTATTAAAGTAATTATCATTTTAAAAATGGGTGCTTCTTTTGCGGAATTTTTTTCGATTCCTTAATTACTGGATATCTATTTTTCACCAAAGACTTTGGATACACCTTCTAACCTTCCTCCAATGGTTTAGGTTGTGGAAACAGTTGAGGATAACTCATTTGACTTATTCTTCCACATTGGCAAAGATGTCTTCCAAGACTAAAACAAAGGTAAAACAGTGATGATGCCCCTATAACAAATAGCAAGGGTTATTCTGCTTGAACCTTATGCAGCATTGATACTGTATATAATTACTTTATAAGACAAATTTTATTAAAGTTGCACAGACCCAGATTTTTCATTGCATATTGTGCTGGCAGATCTGGATCTGTACAGCTTGTTTGGAGTAATCAGTAGAACAAACAACAAAGACCCTG
>QKMX01187275.1:0-12924 GCA_003401595.1 Venustaconcha ellipsiformis
GAGAGAGAGAGAGAGAGAGAGAGAGATGAATAAAATGTTACTCCACCGGCCATGTTTTCACGACAATTTTGTCACTGTGTCACTAATTGTCTTTATTTACCAAAAATACCAAGCAAACTATTTATTGCACAAAGATGAAAGAGATGCTTTGAAAATGGTAATTCCTGATAAAACCTTTCATTATTTTATTTGATTTATATACAGGTCGAGGTCATTATCGCATGCAAATCGTTGTTGTTTTTCCTCCCTTAAACGAACTTTTGAATTGCTCAACAGTAGTTAAGCGTGCCTATTGGGGTACTAAGGTGCATCCAGTTGTCCAATGTTCCAGAGCACCTTGTGCGACAATGGGAATTTAACATGGGAACAACACTTGAGGGACAATAAAAATTTAACGTGGCTAATGTCACCGCCCCGGACACTAGAACAATATGATGTAACAACCGACTTGCTTCAATGGGACAGTGAGTTAGTATCAGTGTTCGAGTTGACCTCAATAAGAACTCTATGTTAAATGTTTACATCCTGTAAAGGATTTATAGAGGCAAAAGGGTTTTTATAGGAATTAAAGCGTTTATGGGACAAAAAAACAGAACAATAAATAAGCAAATGTTTTTACAACACAAAAAACAAAACATTTCGGGAGGAAAGAATAGAAGAGCATATCTTTTGAAGGTAAGTAAGTGGCCCTAAAAAGGGCTGTTGGGGTTTGTTAACGAAAGACAGTTAACATATGGAGTATCGCACTCATCTTCTCTTCCTTAAACTTTGTCTGATAGCTGGTCCGTACATCAAAACTCTCTTCAAACACTCTCGCCACTCTACATAAATCCTTTTCTTCCAAATAGTCGTATCTTTATTAGCGATAGCCCATAATTATGTCACATACATGGGGTAGTCCGGACTGATTAGCATCTCCGAAATTAGGGTAGACGACTCAACATTTGTCCACATCTTGTTATAAGAACAGGTGAAAACAATTAGGCGAGCCACTAGTATTTATATTCTAAGACCGGATCTAAATGGATTGTCATCTTTCACCAATCCAAAGGAAAGTTACAAAATTCAGTCCAAGTACAGAGTCTCTCTTTCAATCTGTAGAGAGCTGCGAATGACGTCACATGCAGTGATAGGTGCTCCAGCGTCCTATCTAAGTGAATTGATGCGATATCACGCGAAAACTAAGAAGTCGATGTATTGGGGTGCATCTACGGAGGATGCGAGGAGTGTTGGCATGGTAGTCACAACCACAGTTATACTTCCAGAAGAGAATGATTTTAATTGGGATTTAGATGATTTTCTTTCCTCTTCACAAGAATTTGTACCGGTTTCAGTACCTTCAACGTCTTTTTCCTTACTTCGTGTAGAGGATTTTAGACAGAGACAGAAAGAAGAATATAAGAAAATTTTACAACAGCAGAAAGAAGCAGAATAAGCAATTGTCATTCAAAAACAACAGCAAGAAGAGGAAAGAAGAAAATGAGAAGAGAAGAGAAAATGTGAATGAGAGAAGAAGGATGCTGAAGGTGAAACAGTGACGATGCTACTAGACATTTTGTTAGAGTGTATCTGAGACCTAAGCAAAAAAGACCATCACGTGCCAAACATTCAAACCCAGTCGTCACTACTTCTGAGCTGATAACTCATGAGAAACCATCCACAGCAGCAGATAAATCGTCTACTGTAGTAGGAGAAAAAGTAGGACTTGGTGGCGGCAATGGTATAAGGCAGTTAAAGCACATCGCGGCCAGTTCAACAACCGAAAGCCACCCAAAACAAGCACCCAACGGTCATTTTCAGGGCCATGCTCTAGAAAAGAAAAACTACTCAAATATTGCCAAATCAAGCAAAACGTAAATCCCATTTTTCCACACGATGTTTGAATGATGGACGTGAGTGAGTGCAATAGGCACTTGTCTTCTCTCTGGTATATTCTCTTTTTATGAAATCACAATTATATGTCATAACACATCACCAAAAGTTCATTTTCTTCTTTCTTCACTGTCTCATTTTCCATTTGAATATCTTCACTGGCACAAATTCTTCCTCGTGTTCAATTTTTTTCATGGTCTGGATTGCTTGCCTTTCTGAGTAGTTATGGGTTTCTCTTCATTTTCGGAGTGTTCTTCTTCTTTCCGGAAGACCTCTTCTCTTTCTCCTACTTTTTATGTTTCTTCTCGTTTTTTATTAGGGCACTCTGAAGACAAATATCCTTTCTCCTGACAACAATATCACGACCTTTGGTTCTCTTTACTCCTGTCTTGTGGACATTCTGGAATCAGAATGTTCTTTCTCGTGATAGATATAGCAGTAACTTGACATTGATCTCGTGAGGAAGAGTAGTCCATCGTATCCTCTAAGCAAGCTTTTGAATTATTGTCTCTAAATTTCTGATGGCAACAGAAGTCTCCTGTGCCAAATCTCTGACTACACACACACACACACACACAAGACCCTCTGAGTGTAATATCTAGTAAAAATGAAATTTTGCAATCAAGATGAAACGTTCGCACGATTTCGATGAGGGAGAAAAAGAAAGTAAGAGGCCACGACGTGATGTATCGCTCTTTTGACAAAGTCATGGTGAATCGCTTGTGTGAAAAAATGCCACAACATTCGTATTTACTCAGGATAGAGTACTTGGCAGAGTCCTCCAGTAGTTTTTCCATAGCTACCAGCTGATTTATGACAACAACACAAAACATATGAGAGACGCGGACGTCGTTCGTGAATGTTTGATTCGGGTGAATTACGATGAAGAGCCAGAGTCTGCACGTCCGGACGAATTTGCAAATGACATCATTGCTGCCTATGTCACAAACTATGAACGCTTAAAATTTCACGAAGCTTCACATTGGTTAGGTGATCTTGTTCTTTACTCTCACAAGGACAGTTGCATCTATATTCATTGCATTGACCATTCTCACTCTAGAGAGACTGTTTAGGAGCATGGACGGGACGAATACCAAAAATAAAACAAGATTCTGAGTTTTGCTAGTGGAGGTCATACAAATTATGGCTACGAAGACAGAGGCAAACGAGGAGAATTGCGCACAGACTGCAATGTCAAAGAATCGACGCTGATTCATCGAACGAGTCAACTGATTAACTTTGGTGTTCTGAAAGACGCTTCACAGTCTGGAGAGGATCAACACTTCAGAGTGACCACCTACGAGGCGCACATAGTTGTGATGTTACCAACTTAAAGAAAGCATTAGTTGCTCTTTGGAAATAATATACCAAATCTTATACCAGAAGCAGATGAGACTTCCAAACCACTTTACTCTACCGTGTGGGAACTCCGATAATATCGGTATATAAGCGGGAAAGCATTAAAGACCATGCTTCATTTATGAAGAGAAAGATAGAACTAGAAGGATGAGTTACATAGTTTCAAGTGAACGATGGATACAAGTTCAGTGAGAAATTCGAGTGCGATGCTGTGCCTTGCAATCGCATTGATGGTGTAACCTGCGACATCGTCGCTTTATCACGACATGGGTACTTCGCTAATACCATAGAAAGGATTGGTGTGAGTGTACCGCCCTACGGATGCAAACGTGATAACATTTATTATTACCATCCTCCTCCCTACTTCTTTACTGGTTTTCATAGTCAATATGATACCTTGCGTCTACTACCCTACGGATCTCATCCATTCATGTGCAAACAACTCTGGATGTCACCGTCAGCTCACCGATATGAACCCTCAAAGAAGAATACATGTTGCTCTTGGCTTTGCCTGGCTACTGAGAATTTAAAAGTCGATTCAAAATTTTCAATGGAAAGTGGCCTAAATGTCATGGAGAACCAGAACCATTTGCCAGAGCTTGATTTATTTACTTGGGGAGAAGGAGATAAAATTAAGTCTCATCACTTCACGAAAGACTCTTCTTACCTGGAACATGTTCTAATGTCTCTATACTGCCACTGCCTTCCTTTAGAGGAACCTAAGTAATGAATAATCTAGACAAGAACATTTGTGGTTTGCCTCCGGAGCTAAGAGAGCGCATTTACCGAGAGTTCGTCAAGATACAAGTTAAACGCAAAGAACAATTGCATACCGCTGTTTTAACTACTGGTACCTGAATGCCGTGAGAGGATTGATTTTTTGAAAGTGTTCATATATTGATTAACTATCCGAGAATCAGATGGCTTTGAATGTTACGACTTCTGCTTATTTACAATACTACATAAAATTACAAAGAAAGACTTAGTGGATTAAAGAATCTTTTACAAGAACTAATGTAGCTTCTAGAAGAAACGTATGTGCTAAGTATGCTGCGTGAGTTAGTGACGAAACATGTCGATTTGACACTGGAGTAAAAATGACTAAAAACTTCGATTCGACACTGGAGGTAACCATGAACTGTGCAAAAAGAACACATATTTCCTCCAAAAGAAATACATTACTATGAATAACTAGTTTAGAAGAGAATATTTAGAATCTACGTCTAAAGCTGAGAGAACGGATTTACAATGAGTTTGTCAAAATTTAAGTGAAACTCAAACGCAAAGTCATTCATCTATTTCTTTTTAAACTATTTTCCAAAGTATTCCAATACTGATTCTTGGAGAATACCTTTTTAGTCACAAATACAAACTAGGGTATAAAGCTTACCATCATGCAACGACCTTTATCAGTAGTGATACGACAGGTTCCGTGGAAGGACGTCAATGACAATACTTACACCTTGGAGGATTACTATAACCTCTTACAAAAATTGTTTCCCTTGGATTTTGGACACCATGTGATGTGTGTATCACGATGGAATTTTTGATGTATTGTTTTAAAATTACAATGCTAAAAATTACATTTTATAATATTTCTCAAAACTTCTATGGTGATATGTTTTAGTGACTTCGTTTTGGGGTTTTCGTTTGTCAGCAGATTCCTTGTGGACTATTTACGAACAGTTCATGCAAAAGCATCTTTAACTTTTCAACCATATATTTGCAAACAGTTCCTGCAAAGGCATCATGACCTTTTTAACTTTGTGTTTATGAACAGTACCTGCAAAGACATCATGGTTGCTCCTTTAAATGCACAGTCTTTTAAAAGTGTTGCGCTTTCATATCAATACTTTTCAACTTCTGCGTGAAGAAAAGATTCGTGACGCTTTATCGATTTTGAATACTTACGAAGATGTCTTGTTCGCTTGCTGGTAACACACATACTGGAAAGATGTACGAGATTGGAAAAGTTTTGTCTTCGATGCTTGTATGAAACAATGTGAAATTTAAACCCGTTTTAGCCACGGTAACAGAAGAACCCGACACAGAGGAAAACCAAATTCAGAACAGTATTACCGTCGTCAACATTCACACGAAGGAAAAGGCATTATGGGAAAACATATTCGAGACAATCAATAGTGTAGAGACCTAAAGCATACTACATATGTCCATAGAAATTACAGCGAACACTTAAATCGACAATGGTGTACAGTAAATTTTATTTCGCCTTGCATTTTATCTTTCTACTTAAACATTTGGCTTTTATGTGTTTTGGTATTTCATGTCAAGTTTCAAATTTGAACTCTGTATAATCAAGTAAGAAAAGTATAAAATCTCTTGTCTTATCCATGTCATGTTCAAAATACGTAGCACCTTCGCCATGGCTACATCTTTCTCATATACCTCTATGCACTCGAAGTAATTGACGAGGCGTTAGATTGTTGAAGCTGTGAAGCACTGTGTCTTCGCTTTTTCTTTCAAAAAAGATCGCAGGACCAATTAGTTTAAGCAAAACCGAATTCGGCAAACGTCTGAGAGAGAACAAAATTCATTTGATCGATAGACTACCCCCAACGCATCGTATGATATTACAAAGAGTAGCAATCGTATTACAGCCTTCTTCAATAAAATTAAGGAGAATGTATAGTCTTTGCGGAAGGCATTCCTCACAAAGACGACGTTATCGTGTCTGACGCGAGTCAAACACACCTTGTCATCTTCAACGACATGTTAGGAAAAGACGAAGAAGAAATTAAACTTTGGTTCACACACAAAGGGCATCATCGTAATGTCAGTGTTATTTGCATTACCCAATTTTTTTTCAAGAAAACTAAAGCCCATCTTACGACCAATTTAACACTCATTATGAGGTTTTGTTTAAAAGTCCCACATATAAATCGCAAGTGCTAGGGTTAACCAAACAGAAAGGAGCTCCTTGACCGGTTTATGCGCACAATGATGCCACTCAAACAACTCGCGCCTATTGATTCATCGATTTCAAACCAACAACACCCAATTAATTGCGATTTCATACCAATCTGTTCCGTGATTAGTGCCAAGAAGGAGGGCCTGTTGTTTTTAAGTCCCCATCGCGATGAAAAAGCTATACAAAACCTCTGATACTTTGTTTCTGTCTCGCAATCATCAACATTACTGCTTTTCAATCTCACCTTCGAGCAAACTTAATTCGAGCCATGAACGGCATTAGTAGCGAAAATAAAGAAGTCACATTGGGCTTCATTGCCCCAAATTGCAACTCAATTAATTAGAATACTGTGTATGCATAAACACACACGGGAGCGTGGCTTGAGTTAACTCCAATAAGATCAATTATGTATCCCACTGTGTGGGAACAAACCCGTCGCTCATGCACAAATGGTGAAAGCGAAGTTAAGTAAAGCTCTGTCTATTATTCTAGACATTATTCAGTCCTCAGCGAACGAAGCAGCGAACAACATATCAACAATAATAGAGCTAGCGACGTTGAGTGCACTGTGAGGCCTTGGTCCGCTGGAGCCTAAGAGCTAAAGAGAAGAGAACTTTCTTACTCATAATTTGATAACTGAAACCAATGGAAATTAGACACAGGCACCGGGGTTGTACAGGAGGTGGAGTTCAGCAGACAAAGTGACAACGAACCAAGTCAGCGAGCAAAGCGTCAATGACGCACCAAGGAGAAAACACGAAACAGCTCCCAGCAGCCATTTGAGCGACATAGTATACCTTTATCAATGATATAATAATGAAAACAAGAATGTGCCAGGAAAGAGGTTATGGCTGCGATGGAGGAACCGTCCTCTATCCAAAATTACATGTAAAGATCACAACAAAGAAGGAACCCTCATCTCCAAATATAAGCCTGACACCTCCACGCAATACGGCCATGGTAAAAAAAACCCAAGATAATGCTATATACAAAGAAAGAAACATAACAACTGGCTAAGGGGTTTTCTCAGAGCTTAGACCTTCAGGAACTATGGACAGTTCCATCAGCGACAGCTTCATATATGGAAGGTCTGGTAGTAAAGATAGATAACAAAGGAACTACTAAACCAAAAGGTAGGAGCAACACAGCAAGAGCGCTTGTTTGTGGTGTGTAGTTTGTGTGAGGGTTAACCAGACTACTAACTAGTTAACTTACCTTTTGTTACGTCGCTTTCGCCAACTAGGCATGTGCGACGGGTTTATGCCCCAAAAATGGTCTACCTAATTGACAGTGTTTGGGAAATGGAGCCACACCTCTCAATCATGCCATTCAAATGTGTCCGATTTCGGCATAACTAAGCCACACGGGATATAAGATCAGTTTGAATTGAACTAAACATGTACTCATCTTGATACAGTTTGCATCACCCGAAACCGCTCGGTGGGGATTAATACCCCTATCTAAACACCACCCCGGTTTTGTCAGTACACGCTCTTCGGTGCATTTCGTTACTTGACGGGTGTGAATAAGTCCTCACACTCGTCTTTGATTTTCTGAGCAGGTAAGGGAGGAAAGGGACTCGGATGAGAGACACAGACTTCGACCGAAACGTTTCTGAAACGCCGAGTTTTCACTTACGTCAAATTCAACCCAGGTGTACTTATGGGCTAATCACATTGCTAGTTTGGTGTATGCCACCTTTGTAATTTATCATTTAGTATAGTTATGAATTTCCATACTTTATATAGTTTGACGATTGATGTATCAAAAGTATCTTCGATTCTAATAAAATAAAATAAAATAAAATAATATGGTTAGGTCAAACTGACCAACTGATGTTTAGTCTGCCTTGTTAGGATTATTAGACTGAATTTTGAACGGTGAATAAAAAGGATCGTGTATGTTTAAGAGTCTTATCAAATCGGAATTTCAAGCCAGATTAAAATCCCTTAATAAGAGGCAATCGGTTATTTAGCCCTTAGAGGGGTTAAAGTTAACCATCATCCAGAAGCAGAGGTTCCTGAAGGTTCTCTGGCGGTGTAAATTTCTACCTGGTGGGTGCAGCTGTTCTTATGGGTAGCAACCATTAGGTCCTCCCATTCAGGTATAATATTGAGTTTACTGACCTAAACTTGTCTACTTTGATCAGCTCATTAGACATGATTATTGCCAATTGCACTGGTATCATGCAGTACTTTTCACCTAACGTGAATAAGCTGTTAACACACCTTCATCAAATACTTTTGTTTAGGTTTTCTCAGTTTTCCTTCGCAGTCGTCTCTCTTTCAAATTTTATGTTTTCTAAAGCTGTTTTCTAATAGTGTTTTCCAGGTCTTTTTATTAACTTTTGGTAAATATGAGGCGTGTCTTTGGGAGTTTTGATGTTCAGAGTGGTATCTTTGAGTACTGTGAATAACTTTCGCTCTTTGCTACTTTTATTCCCCATTCCGCTTGCCATTTTGCTTCGATTTTACTCCTGATGTGGCTAAATATTTCTTGCTTGCTGTAATGGATTTACACTGGTTGCTGTTTCATTATGTCTTCTTGTTATTTTGGATCTGCTCTTTCATTCCCGGATAGATTTGCATGAGATGGGACCTATTGTTTGGTAATTACTTTCAATGGTTCTAATTAGTTGCATTGTCTCTTGATATCTCCAGTAGTGATTGCTGTTTCGATCTAAGCGTTAAAGCATGTAGGTTGATGTTATGGGCTTGTATTTTTTCCATGGAGTTGGATCTCGATATCTTATTGGATCCGCATGCAGAGTAGTTAGTTGAAGTTCCTTGCATTTGTCATGGGTAGTTTTCGCTCTTGGTAGATTTGGGACTGATTTTCGCTAAATGGTCTTTCCCAATTATCAATTGCAATTTTGATTGGGCTATAATCTTTGTGGATAATTATTCTTGTAGCATTTCTAAATACATGTCCTCCCCACGCTGGTGCAATGGCAGCTCTCCTGATAGTATTTTCACTTTTTTTCGGACATGTTTTAGTTCTCCCATGCATATTCTGAGGGCTTGGTATTGGTTAGTATCAAATCTTTTTAGCAGGTTCTGTTTTGCTGAAGAGTAAACATAACATATAATCAAGTTTCGATCAAATTAGGGCTTCGTATTATATGCGAAGAGTATCTTGATTTGCTTCATATCTTGTTAATTTAATGTTTCTATGGAGACTTAGGTCTCGTCTGCTTCTTCTAATTAGGTTTTAATGTTTGACTTCCGATTAAGTTGTTTATCGAGCAGCATTCATTTGAAACGTGTTTCCTTGACAAATACTATAGAGGATTTTTGAAGGAGAAGTGTATGGTAAGATTTTTCTTTTTATTGAATAAAGAAAATATAATTCCTACAGTTTCGTCAGTCGATAATTTGTAGCCAGACTTGTATGTCTATTGCCCAATTGTATTTAGATGTGTTTGTAGTTCACTGATAGCGGCGAAGTTTTCTGAGTTTCCTGATTTCCATATTCCGCTATTGTCAGCGAATTGCAAGAGATCTATTGTGGTGGTGTTTTCAGACTTTCCCAGGTCATTAACCATGATGTTGTACAAATTGGGGCTTCAGACACTTCTTTGAGGGTGCCGGTGTCAAATTGGCAAACTTCAGAGTATTGGTATCTTGTTCTGGTTTTAATCTGTCTCCATGATTAGAAATTGGGTATTCAGTGGTGTATCCGGCCAATTATTCCATATTGGTTCAATTTTGCAATGTGATTGGTCTAAACTAGGTCAAGTGTCTTTTTCCAAATCAAGAAAGATTGTAATTAGATGTCGTTCCCTCGTAGCGTTGATTTCAAGCTTGATGCTGGATTGTTAGTTCATTTGACTGACCTCTGGTTTCTGAAACCGCTTTGGTTTTTGTGAAATACGATTGTTTCTTTTAATGTGATATTTGAGTCGATTATTTATCATAATTTCCATTTTTCTATTTGTCAGGGAGATTGATCTGTAGGAATTAAAAGTTGTTGGATCTCTTCAATGTTTGGGATAGCTATCAAGACTGCCTACTTCCACTTTTATTGTATATTTCCTGTGTGCAACAGACTAGTGAAACGATACTATACGATATTGTTTTCACGTCTCTTGCTTTTGAGACGGGTTTATTCCCGCAAAGGCGAGATGTTTAAATTGTCGTACAGGAGGGAATAGAGCCGCCTACCACGCGCATTTATGCATATAAGGTATGATCTTTAATGTTTGTCGTACTCTGGGCCATAAACTCACAACGACTATTGGTAACGAGTGGAACTCGAACTAACACACATTCTTTACAAAACTGTATCCAACTGTAGCAACCGGGACACATGTTAGGTAGACGAGTGGCAATCGTACCACACTCTTGTCTTTGGTGATCCAAACTAGGAAAGGGAGGGAAGGGACTAGGCCAGAGGCACTAAGCGCCATTTGGGACGCCATAGCTGAAACGCTAAAGTACTAACATCAAATCTTGCCCAGTCTCTAAATAAAGTTATTTCCTATTGCCAGTTATGTGTTAGCCACTATTGCAATTACAGGCACTCTTATCTATGGTTAAAAAATTTTCTACATGAATTTTGACTTTAATGTGACAAAAGTACATATTATAATCTAAAACAGTCTAAAATGTACAAATCAGAGAGACTCCTTGATTTTTAAGTCAATATTAGAAGATAAGTGAAATTTAAAACGGTGATTAAAGGATCAAATTAGGTTCATACAGTTTTTTCCAGTCGAGTTTTCAAGCCAAACTTGAATCTCTAGTTAAATGAAACATTTGTTTAGTGTCAGCCCTTAAAAGTGCTGCCTGCCAGTACGACAGATTGAAAGCTTAGCGCGGTAAATGTCTTCTTTCATACATTCTGTGTGGAATGCCTCAGACTCATGAAATGTTGTCAACTGTTCAGCAGACTTCACCAGGGTGGACGGGGGTGTTGTTCATAAACCTCATGAAAAGTAGTTCAGAGGATTCTGACTCCCAAATGCCATTTTGTGGCCTACGCAAGGCCCTTCGAGGCCAGGTATGTTACATTACAGGCATTTTACATCACTTATAAAGTTATTGGTCTTCTTGGTATCCTCCACAGCGTACTAAAGTCCCATTTTCACTAATCATTGCTAGTCTTTGTCGCTCTCATTCTCTTCCTCTTGTACGTCTACCTCTAGGTCCTCTGTTTCACCTATTTTCATCCCGCCATATAGAATAGTTTCATCCCTGGATAATAGGGAAGCGGATAAAGGTTTGAATTTTAGCATGTTGTCAAGGTGGGTGGGATGTACAAGTCTGTGTAAAGATTCGCCCAAATACTGCGAGTACAGAGTAGTCGGTTAGTCGTGTTCTGTCTCCTTCTTATTCTCCGTCAGTTTCTTGTTTTTCTTTCTATCTTTCCTTTTCCCACGACACCAAACCATTGCTTTCGTTTACTGGCAAACTTAACGCGTCCTACGTAAATGGGAGAGTTGTTCTTTTGCAAAGTTCGCAAGCTCCAACTACAAGATAGAACTTTTCCAAGGCCCCAATGGGCTTAATGGCCCGTAGTACTGGGGAAGGTATTATGGCAGTAGTTGACAGCTCGATTGGCGACTCGCCGTGATTTGCTGATCCTCGGGAAAATTAATAACTGACACTTAAGATCTTTAAGTGGTCCTAATGATTTTTGTTTAACAGCCATTAATCACTGACTAAATCACAAACAGTATGTCCACTACAAATTTAGGAGACTCCTCAGAAAAAGAAGACGCAGATATTGACGTGGATGATAATCTTTTTTAAATAGTAGGTATTAAATTAACATGTATGAATTAGGGTATCATGGGAAAATCTATTAAAATATCAGAGGTGGGAAAGCAAATACGTGATACCAAAATGAAGATTTTAGATGACTAATATATATATTTCATGAGAATAAATTAGCTGTTAAATGCTTTTCAAGCTTTGCAACCTGTTAAATTCGAACCAAGCATAAAATCTATAGAAAAAGTACACCTTCACCCATAACAAACTGAGCAAAGGATATATGATTAAGTATCAGTCTTAGAAAGTGACATGGATGCAATGAAGAAGGATCTTGAAAAATGTACAGTCCATTATAATCACAGCTTCAAAAGTGGTAGATAAATATAAATGGTGAGAGGAAACAAAATGATTTAGAAACTAAAAACTTACCTTATAATTTATAAGCTAATGTGAAAAATTTGGATGATATAGTGACAGATGTCAATAATGGTCTGTCCAAATTACATGTAAACTGTGACTTAGAAGAAGCAAATGGAAAAATATTGGATTTATGGAATAAGATTAATGTGAGTTAAACACTGACAGAACTTTGAAAACTACGTACGATTGTTAAGTTATTGATATATACGATAAAATAAATTTATTGAAAACAGAATATTTTCATGCAAAAAATGATGTATCTTCTAGTATAGAAAACGTTTTATCAGGTAGTAAGCTATTTTCAGGTAAATAACTTCGTTATAACATTGGTGTGTTACAAGGAAATGTTGGATGAAATGTCAAAAAGAATATTTAATGAATTGCAAAGAATCGGACTAGTGCTTGATGAAGCATTTCTTGAAGTAAATGTTCGAGTAGACAAATTGAGGATAAATTAAAATAATTAATTAAAATTTTTAGAAATAATAGAAAACAAAAAGAAAATTAGACGAAATTACAAAACGAAAGCTATTAATACTATAGATAAAAGACTTAACATAAAGAAGATGAAAGAATTATATGTCAAATACACACACGCACACACACACACACGCACACACACACACA
>QKMX01187368.1:0-10047 GCA_003401595.1 Venustaconcha ellipsiformis
AATGAGTCTTTTTCAAAGGCATGTATAAAACATAGACAAATGTGATAATGAGATTATTGAGCAATAATCTATCATCCAAACATTTTCCTTGGAAATATGATCTTGAGGTTATTTAGTATTTTAAGTAAACGCTTGTATTCTTTACACAGATTTCTTTTGATCAAACCAAGTTTAAATGTTTATATGTTTTCCTAGGCCGAACAAGAAAACTCTCTTTGCTATCTTATCATTTGTATCTGATATCAGTGAAATTTTTCTTTCTTTATATATTTTTTTTTGTATTCAGATTATGCATTCAGATTAATATATTATAAATTGCACTCATTAACCAATCTGACCTGTGAAGGCATGCGAAAATGAAACATCCAAAGGTCATCTCATTTGCAATGTTTCTGTTGTTTTTTTTTTCAGTTGTTTGCTACTTTGTTAACATGTGCATTAAAGGAAGATAGTAGTAGTAGTAGTTTCAAATAAACGATAATGAGTAGAATAGTTGATATCCAATTTTAATATAAGATAGTTGCTAGTAGTAAGGATTGGAAATTAAACATTGGACAATATATACACTAATATCCATCTGTTTTGTTGTTGTTGTTGTTGTTATTGTTGTTGTTGTTGTCATGCTTAATAGGGCAACGCGAGAGCATTAAAAGCCAAAATAAAATTTATTGAATAAACAACTGGTGGGAATGTTGGGAAAATCATTACAATTTTTTTGAAAACTTGTACCTTGTTTATCCACATCTAGCACTGAAAAACAAAAACACCATCCAGACTTGTGAATACTATTTTCACAAATTAAAAAAAAAACATGACTTGACTAGTTATATCATACATGTATATACATAATGAACAACAAAATTTGAAATCTTTCCGCACGATGAATAATGACAGGAAGCTACATTATATAGAATGCAACAACTTTTTTCCAAGTAATAGAAATATATAATAAGTCAGCATGAAAGCAACGATGTCGATAACAAGATATGATACTGACTTGCTTTTACAAGTTTGGAGGACAAACCTGTTATCAAAGCAAATTGTGTTACGAAATTACATATAAATGTCAAACATTAAAATAGAATGATTTTCAAATGTTTCAGGAATAACGAAGATAAAACTGAAAAAGTTATATCAGCTCTGATATTAAAATGGTTTAAACAGTTTAGTATGAGGAAGGAACTCATTGCATAGTTGATCTGCGTGAAAATACAAATTATAATTCAGATAAATCTGAGATAGGCATAACTCAAAGGCCTCGTAAGCATTGCAGGATTACTTTACAACTATTCGACAAAACAGATATATAATGTTTGGAAAACAAAGTCCGATTTAAACCAACAAATTTGTACTTGGTGTAAGAAGTAACTGTTTTAGATCAAAGCAATGGAATGGTCAAATGTGATATAAATCTTAAATCATTCATACGTTTAAAAGAACTGAAGAAACATTACAATTATTGAAAATAAAGCTAACTGTTTAAACCAGCCGTCTTGTATACTTGTTTATAACAGATAAGACAAAACTGATCAAGAATAAAGTTTCACTGGATGTTTCATACCATTTTATATGACTGAAAAATAATAGTATTTAATGCCTCTTTACTACGATCATATTTATAAATTGAATTTTAAAAACAATTACTTAACTGAATAGTCGACCTAAATATTGCAAGCAAAGGATACAAACCCATACAAAAGAGTATGTCATATTCATTACAAGTGGAGGAAATGGACAGTGATCTCCAATTTTTTGTTTTAGAAATACGTTTGATTAGAAGGGTAAAACAGTTAGATAACCCACATCCTATAGAAAAATATTCGAAGAAAGAAAGCATATATAGTTTGATAAAGAGACAAATTTGTTTTTAAAAAATTTAATGTTTCTATGAAAACGAAACAATTATTTGAACTTATCCAGATAAATAGCATCTGTAGTGGAAAATGTTTCACAGAAGTTTAATGAGTAAAATATGGGTGAATTCCATTAAAAATTAAGCCAAAGAGAGGCTGAAGTATTTCCAGATTTAATTTATGAATACGATATAGACTATGCTTGTAAAATGGAAATCAGATAAAACATATGGATCAACATATTTGGTACAGAACAATCGGTACATTTGGAAGAAGTAAATTTATCATCTTTAAAACATAATTTTTTAAAAGTATTCTTTGTTATAAATTGTCTTTTTCACTTTTCCAATATTATTACTAATTACGGAATAGTTGCGAGACTGATGTTTAAAAGTGATCAGAGTTTCACTGTATTGTATTTATTAATAGTTGTAGAAGTAATAGTAGTAGTAGTGGTAGTTGTAGTACTAGTAGTAGTAGTAACAGTAGTATTGGTATTTGTAGTAGTAGTAGTATTAGTAGTAATAGCAGTAATTTAATACTTGAAGGTAGACAATATAGAGGCTATGTTTCTCGAGCAAGAAGTATCTCTATACGAAAACCAAGACGACATATACAAAGTTGAAAACGATAAGAAGAAAACAGAATGAGCTCTAAATTGTTTTGTAGACGACAACTATAACGTATGAGATGAAACGTGAAATAAAGACATGCAGGATATCTGTGTTTGTGTTATATAGGTAAAACATCAAATACTTCCCAAAAGCATCACAGGTAAATAAACAAATGGTACACATAGAAAATGTGATAATGCACCAAATTCTTGGCAGTATCCTAACAGCAAAGCAAATTAACAGGACTAAAAAAACGCATAGAGATAACATTAAAAATATGAAGTTGACAGAAACTAGTGAAAGAAATTGAAATTATATACAATGTTAAAGCCTACAAGCTGGTCGATAACATTTGAACAAACTTAAAGGTAATGAAAATTCTATATAAAAAGTTGATGCAATTATGTAATAGTTAACTTTCTGGAATTTCATTCTTAGAAGATGTAGCAATTGTGACAATTGTTACACAATCAACAGTGCATATTTTTCCTGAACAAAATGTTTACCATGTTTGCTTTTAAAACATTCGTAAAGCTTTAAATTACAAAAAATAGTCATAAACGTAAGCAAAACTACTTGATATGGGAAAGCATTTTACATCACATGAATGACGTAAACTCCAGTTTATTTTTCACAATACTGTATGTAGACTTGTATCTTTTTAAGATATAAGTATCACATAGCTTTTTCTTAACATCTTCTAGTAGTTAAAATTAAATTTTAAAATTAAATGGTAGTTAACACTGGCTATTTGGGATGAAGTCCGGATAGTTGTTGAATGTTACAGTTTCAACAGCGGATTATGCACTGATAGGGGAATTGATTAAAAAAAGAGAAGTTAGGAGTGTACCAGAGAAGTTAGAAGTGTATAAAATCAACAAAATTGCCAGAGTCGGAAATGAAAAGATTACAGAAGAAATCTATAAAACAAATTACATGTGAACGTGGTAACATAGTAAATAAAGTGTATTTGCAAAGAAAAGTCAATTTTATATTATCTTTTTAAAAGTTTAAGGTAACAATATTGCCATCACATTGCGTAGACCTGAGAAAAGCATTGGAGTAATCCAGCCTTGAAGTAATCGCCTCAGTGTCTAGTGAAATAGGCTCACGTTCTAATGTGATGCAATTAAGATCTGAGAAGAAAGATACACCTAGAAAGATCAGGATCTTATCTTTGTGTTGCAGCTCAGTTTAATTTAATTCGATATAATGGAAGCATTAATATACATATGTCGACAATAAAGCCAAAGTTTTAACTCAATAAATATTAACTACACTACAATGTTTCACATGCAAACTGTTATGCATTTGTTTTATATTCATAATCAAAACAAGAAAAGATTTAAATATACGTAAAATACACCGTGAAGTAAGAATTTTAGAAAATTTTAGTAACTCTGCAGAATGGATGGTAACAAATGGTTGTGGAATGTATGACTGGCATTTAATAAATCCACTGTATCTGATTGAATACAATTTTACAAATTTCACGTTTTATATCCAGATTTAAAAAAGATATCCTGTAAGTAAAATAATTTCATCACGTAAGGATACATCTATTCCATTAATATGAAACAGTTTAACTTAACCTGCAACAATTTTAACGTTGCACCAAATGATGACCGAGGATACCTCATGATTGAAATAAAGCAGATACTGATGATAAAATATATCCAGCCTTTAAAGAACTTTACGAAAGAAGATTCCCGAGTAGCTGACCATAACCTTATAATACCGAAACAATTAACTGGACATGTATGGATTTCGATTTATGTCGGATTACCGGGTATTTATGAATGTGAAGCAACAGGTTAGAAATAATGCTTTCTGCAAGATACATTTGATTGACAGGTTAATTAATATTAAGACTAAATCAGATTATAATTCTTATGTATTTTTTCATCGTAGGTACGCAAATTATGCACAGAGCATATATTACAAAAAATACCCATAATAAAATAAAATATAACTGAGTTCTTCATGATGGAAGTAATGATTATCGTAGTAATGGAATTATGAGCCATTGCCATAAGTCGTGAAGGTATCTTTATTTATGTGGTATTGTTGGATATAATATCATTATAAAAAAATCCAGTAACCCGGTTATATTAGGGTTAGGTCCAACCATTAATACAAATGTGGTTACTTAAAAGCATTCAAAAGACAAACAATTACTAACAGTACGACATCGAATTTTGTTGTAGAAAACAAAAATGAACAAAATATAAATACAGCTTAAGTGGAGAGGAATTATGATTATAAGGATATTCTTTCGGTACGCATTATCTCTGACACGATTGTGGCTTTCGGCACTCGCAGAGCACGATTTATTCTCGTGTGTACTTTGTTCTGATACTATGGCATTTGATAACTTAGAACCTTCAAGGGATAATACTGACCATGCAATATAAAAACAACCATTTATGTTTGATTCTGCTATGCACCAGAGTTGTGCTCAGTCCTCTTTCTTGTGCATACACCTTTCATCAGCACTGGAAATAACAAAACCACTAACGCCAAAACAAGCAATATAACATGATCAGTTAGAAAAGATACAATCAGACCAGCATTTTTGAACAAGCAACTTATCACATTACCAGTAATACCAAGTATTAAAAAAAAATGGCTTTATTTTTCAAGTTTTACTTTTTTTTCAAACAATGATGTGCTTCGTAAAGTTTTCTTTCAATTAAGGCTTTCAGTGTTTTCAAAGAAAATTCCCCGATTGTGTTAAAAAGCGGAATCATTGTGCCTTTATTTTAACACCTTCAAACAGTTCTTTCGATATGACCTTTTGTTAAGAACTCTTCAAACTGTTTGCTAGACGTTTCAGCAATCTTCGTAAAATTCTCATATACTTTTACAGTATCTGCAACATTTGCATGACCTTTTCTTCTCTTGCCACTTGTGTTATGAATAAAAATTTGCATTGTATTTGGAAGCTCTTGCCTTATAATAAATTCGTAATATTCGTCAAGTATAGTCTAAGCTTCTTTTACCCGTTGTGCCAAAGAAAATCAATGGCTCATGTTTATCTCGATTTTTTCATGGGTCTATATTGTTTGTCTTTGAACAACATTATGTTCTAATTGATTCATTGTGTCTCCTTAACTGGACAGAACAATTTTAATGTGTTGAGTTGTATTGTCCAGCTAATCGTTTCTAATTATTCTTCTCTAGACTGGTTTGATATAGTCGCAGGTGATAACATTATCCAGATGTTATCTTTCCTAGAAATTTGAAGTTTATTTGTTTTTCTTTCGGCATTTGATTTTATATAAATTAATATTTTGTTCTTTTATTTGTATATAATAATTTCATATCAGCTGGCATTGTTCTTTAATAAATCCATTTTTGTATCTGCTCTTTGTGCTTATCGATTGCAAGTGAGTGGAACTTCCGAACATGTCATCTTGCTGAACTTACACTATATGACCTTTTGCAAAAATGCTGATATTTAATGTGATATGCCCGACAATTGTTTCTTAAAAGAACCGTAGCTGTTCCACAGTGAGTTAGACTATCTCTCATCCGCACACAACGAGTTTATGAATTAGAGAGTAGCCGATCGAATCTTCTAACGACATTCAAACAGTAAGACCTTACGGAAGTCTCGGGGTATTATTCTGTAGATCTAATCAAATGCATATGAAACATATTGTTAGACGTATGTCTCTATACCTTTAAGGAATCTTTCAGCTATCATGTAGAACATGGCAGACCAGTGTTTGCATGTATTTGGATGCAAGTAAGGCATCTGACAGGGTCTGTCATTAAACACTATAAAAGTTGCTTGATATTCAAATAACCGTCTACATAGTTCATACTTTAGTTAACTGCTATTGCAAACAGCTGTACTATGTGCGCTGGGAAACTGTAATAGCAGCTCTTTTCATGTAACCAATGGTGTGAGGCAGGGATATGTTGTTTCCCCTTTTTTATTTAATATATACATAGACGAGTTAAATCGTAAACTGGGTCAGTGTCACGTGGAGTTACATCTGTCACCAAATGTGCTTATTTCTTAACAAGGTTTTCTTATGCTGATTATATGTCATTGATAAGTCCTTTTATCGCAGGTTTAAGGAAATTATTGTAGATATGTAAAATAAAATACGTATTAGAGAATGATATAATGTATAATATAATAAAATAATCGGTATGCATGGTCTTGAAAACAACTTATCTCAAATTACCATCTCCATCCCTTGTACATCTTAATGGCCATGCTCTTGCGTATGTCACTAGTTTTACGTACTTGGGTCACATTTTAAAATCTTATTGGTCAGATGATGAAGATATGATGAGACATTACCGAATTTTGTGTTCTCGAACAAACATTCTTGTACGTAAATTCAGGTTGTTAATTGAATGTCAAAATTAAATTATTCAAATATTATTGCTGCATAATGTGTTGTGCTCATCTGTGAAAAAAAAACTAGTTATTGGCAATAATACTAGTCTTCGTATTTATTAAGCCTTCCAAGATGGAACGGTGCCTCTAACATGCATTTGTGTCTATGTTTCATCTACTCTATTAGTTTTAAAGTAGCAAGATTCAAACTATTTTCTTTGACGTTAAAAAATATTAGATTGCTTTATGAATATCCCAATACCTTTTGTTTTGCCGGAATCTTTCCAAGCAGTGACTGAATCTACTCAAATTGCATTTTTGTGTCCTTTCAGATTCCAGAGCATAAAATCACTACCTACAGTCGTTATTTTTTATTGATGCAAACGTTTTGATTTTTAATTCATTCAGGCATATCTATAAACGTCTTTCCACTGTGCACTTGATACCTTTATAAGTGCAATGTTAAATATTCAGCCCAGTAAAATTATCTATTTGATATCTGATCATTCTGTTAGGAAGCTGAGTTCTATAATACAAATTATATACTCAGCGTGCTCTACCGTCTGATTGGGCATTTTCATACATTCTAATATTTAAATCATGCTGTACTTTTAGAAAACCTAAAAGTTGAATGTTTCTAAACAGGATCTTCCTTAAATGCGATTCAATATTATTGAAAGTTCATATAAAATCGTTGTTGTACAAACACGAAATATCGAAATTCAGTTTTAATGCAAAGATTTGCGTATCCGAATCTTTTCATGAATATTACGTAATATACGTCATCGCTTGATGAGCAGAAATCATGAAAATGTGTAAACAGTTTACTTAATCTGGCAAGATAGCATTATCGTGCTCTTTTATCAAGAAAAATATGATTTTTGTCCTCTCTAGTTTCAGAGAGCAGACATTGTGAACAGCAGTCATATTGTTTATACATCCGCCATGCGTTCTTGCTTACAAATCTATGCATGCTCTTAAATCCTACCTGAAGACATTTTATGTGCTCTACTGTAGTCTGACTACTGTATATTTTAAATTTGTATTTTATTTAACTTCATTACACATGTACGTGATGATCATACACAAAATTATTTGGAGTCTAATAATTTTTAACAATTTTCAAAACATTTCTCATTTGTATTTTTAATTTATCATACGGGATGCCAAAAAAGCCCAAAATATATGAGTACTCAAGAAACTTTAACATATTTGCTAAAACGTTTGTTCAACTTAACCACTACTATTGAACTCGCTATTTTTTTGTAATGTGATTTTCTTAGCATCGTTGGTCATATGAGTCGTCAATGTACTATACATGTATTTAACTTTTAATCGCTATCATAACACTTTTCAGTTACATCACGGAATGTTTTGTGTGTGGAAAAAACAAAGGAATAAACAAAGACTCGTATAATCATCGTCCGTATATAATGCGACCTTTGTGCCTTTGCGTAGTGAGCAATTTTTCGGAGTTTGCGATGTTACCTTCAAATTATTAATTTTACATACATCACAGACCAGTATGTGTTAACGCATTATACAACCACATGCCCTGTGGTGATGAAATTGTTCTACACAAAAATGCAACTCGGATTAAAACTTCAAAATACAAAAAATTCAAAACACAGTATCATACTTTGTGTCTTTAAATTTAGCTTGTTTAAAAGATATTTATAATGCAATAACCCCATAGTTTTGTGGCTAAAATTCACATGGAGCGAAGTTATTGACGATGGCTTTCTTTCTAAAAGTTAGAATCGATTCAATTTGTTTTTGGTTAGGCACTTTCTTGAATGTGAGGCCAGGTTTCGTACCTAGGAAACTGTCTGAGCACAAACTTTAACTTCAGGCTGAGTAGTCAATGTGTAATCAGGCCCCGGCGTCATAATATGTCTGCGCACAAACATTGGTATTCAGACTGGGGTTTTGTTTTTGTTTTTTTTGGAATGTTTAGTCTGGCCCTGTAGCCATGAAATTGCCTGA
The DNA here is from genome assembly GCA_003401595.1 of Venustaconcha ellipsiformis. Lineage (NCBI taxonomy): Eukaryota > Metazoa > Mollusca > Bivalvia > Unionida > Unionidae > Venustaconcha > Venustaconcha ellipsiformis. Next base: position 8,811 of record QKMX01187368.1, read on the forward strand.
GCACAAACAACGAATTCAGACATGGAACTCCAAAATCAAAATTGCATATCAAATTTACATTTGCTCAGTTGCACTCAAACTTGACTTATATATAGAAACGCAAACAATTAGAAAGTCCCAAATTGTTGATTATTCTAGCCTTGCTCAGATCAAATTTAATACTACAAAATGTTGTGCTCAGACAGATTTGTGGCTACAGTGTCTAATCTGGGCTTATACTGTTCGTGACTATATTGCCCTGACCTGGGTCGTTGCTTTCGATGACTACAAGGCCCTGTCTGATCCTATATTGTTCGTGACTACACGGCCCTCGTCTGTCTTTACTGTTCATGAGTACAGGACCAAGTGCGGCCTGCACTGTTCACTGTCTATACGGCCTGATCGAGGTCTATACTGTTCGCAGCTACAGGCAGGGCCTAATCTGGATGTATACCGTTCGTGACTATATGATCTGATCGATGACTATACTGTATGTGACTTCAGGGTCTGATCTGGGTCTATACTCTTCGCGACTATAGACAGGGCCTAATCTGTGTTCACACTTTTCGTGACTAAAGGGTCTGCTTTGTGTGTATACTGTTAGTTTCCACTGGGTCTGATCTAGGTCCATAATGTTCATGACTATAGGCAGTGCCTGATCTGTGTGTATTTGTACGTGACTACAGGGTCTGATTTGTGTGTATACTGTTGGTGACTCCAGGGCCTGTTCTGGTTTATACTGATCGTGAAGATAGGCAGGGCCTGATCTGTGTGATCTAGGTCTCTACTGTTCATAACTGTATATACATAACACGCGATTAAATACAATATATTTGAATGTTCCATAGAAGTTGCTGATGCAGGAAATTTCATTATATACATGTTAGTATCAAAATTAAAATATAATAAAAACGTCCGTATTTTTTTTAATGTATGCCCAGACTTTATACTTGAAATCAGCCTCTCACAAGAGAATTTTATAATGCTACTACCGAAGATTCTTTTCGAAATTAAACACAAAATTAAAAGCAACGAGGCCATTATAAAAAGCATGCTTTTATTTATATTCACTGGAAATAAATTAATAAAACAAATAAACTTAAAGAGAGTTTATCTGCTTGAAACGAGTGAAGACGGCTATATTTCATCGAGTGGGTAAAATTATACCACGAGATGAAGCATATCTGTAATTACTCAGATGATGCTGATTTTCTTTACATTTTTTTTATTATCCCCGTAATAGGTTGACCATTGGGTC
>QKMX01187429.1:0-11073 GCA_003401595.1 Venustaconcha ellipsiformis
TTATTATTATTATTATTATTATTATTATTATAAATAAATTAATAAATAATATTTCCAATAATGAAAGAACAATGCGAATATTTGATTATGATCTAGTCCGATAAATCAACCTCCAAATCTGGGATTAAAGATGGACGATATACAAACAAGCAGTCAATGTCATTACATATGTGGGGTTGACTTACGGGCCTTGTTATAATCATATTTAGCTGATGAACGCTGGGTTGCCCAAATTTCTTCTAAGTTAATACTAACAAAGAAATCGTTGTGATTATTGTGGTTTTTTTAGAAGCAAGCGTATGAATGCTTTTGTGAAGTGATATAATACTTACCTTACAAGATAATTGCAAAAAGATCTCAGTATGTCTAAATATTCTTACCGACATTATTGGGCACCCACTACCCAGCTACTAGACAGAAATATGATCTACACCCAGAGAGCCGTTGGAGGGGGAGGGGAATCGAGATGATGAATTTAATGGCAACGAAGCGGCTAGTTCAATTGACGTTGACAGGTGTGGTAGTGGAAGCTATGTGACATTGTAAGAAAATGGGCAAGAATGCAGGTAGTCTAAGTTAAGATCTCAGTGCGGGCCTGCGCCTCATTTGTAACGCACAGAGCTTTGCTCTATTGAGACGCAGGTGGATAAGAACAAGAAATCACAATACAGTGTTAGATAATCTCTTTGCAGTAGATTGTTAAGAAAAGTACAATAAACAGAGACGAAGAGTGGACCGCTCAGGACATTCTTGTCAAAGACTAAAAAAAACCGAGCTCTTCGTAACTAGCTGAGGGGAAGCGCCTATTGCGTCTAGTCAGCCTGAGCTACAACACCTTGTCAACGAAGGCAACAGGTAACACCAAGATGAGTAGTTGAGATAGGAAGAATGGATAGTGGAATTGCCAAATATGGATAAGTCGAAGGCCTGGGAAGAGTTTGATGATTTCTTGGAGAACATCCTAAAAGATTATCTACAGAGCAATGTAGAAAGATAGGTTCGAATCCCTTTGTACAATCTCTATTTACAATCACTTACACAATTCAAAAGAAAAAGTCTCGCGTCCACAAAAGAAGATCCAAAACAGAACCCCTGAAGTGTATAGACTACACTTCCAGCTAATGAAGATATGGCAGAAACTTCGATCATTGGGAAGACAGTTGAAGGACACTACACAAAAAGAAACGGTGGGACTGCCCACAGTTGAGAGATTTCCTCAGAGAAAGGCTGCTTAAAATTTTTTTAACAAATATAACTGCCATAGAGGAGGACAATGGAGTCGTGCAAAAGGGCAGCCTTTATTGCGAATCTCTTTAAATTTGCTTCATTTTTTTGCGAGAACTGTCTGACCATCTGGACTGTATCAGAGTAGAAGCAGAAGAGTTCCTAAAACAAGGAGGTTCTGACCCTCACAGTGAAGATTATCTAGGAGAGTGTTCGAGAATTCTACCTGTACAGCCATTGCCTTGTGCCCTACCTGGAAAGAAGTATTTGAAACCGTGTGGAAAGCTAGATCTAGCTCGGTCCCAGGACCTAGTTGTATTCCCTACAAGGTTTACTAGATGTGCCTTAACTTACTTAAATGCCGGTGGGTAAAGATGCGAGTGATATGGAGGAGAGAGAGGATCTATGCTTGTTGGCACGAAACTAAGGGCCGCTTTGCACCAAATGAGAACTAGTCCGAAGATACCAGTCTGTTTCGGACGAAATCGCTACCGAGCATAGACGAAACATAATTGTCCCGGTCTTGGCAAAGAGAATAACCCAGTACATGATAAGTAACAAGTCTATCGATACATCGGTGCAGAAAGGAGGAGACCCGGTATTTTCTGGCTGTACTGGATATACAAGTGCAATAAAGTTAACCATTATCTATGATGCCAATTTGACAATTGTATGGTTGGATCATGCTAACGCCTGTAGTTCAATACCCCACAACCTGACTGCATCAGCTCTTGACAATTAACATAAAACAGTGAGTGTACATAACTTAATAATATAGGCTTATGAGAATGATAATTCTAAAAATGTCCATAGGTTAACGTAAGAAGGTACATACTCTCTATGGGAATGAAAATGTAAAAAATGTCCACAGATTGTCATTAGATGGTACTCTAGTAATTTAGGATTTCTGACCCAAACCCCTATTTTGTTCTGGACGACAATATAATTCTTCCCCCTCCATAGCCCCCTCAAGTTAATTTAAATTTTTTTTACTATCCTTATGCTCCCGATCTTACATAAAAGTTACTGAGTATCGTTTTTCGTATTTCGCAACTCTATTCGATATCATATCTACGAGAAAATCATCATTGACTTGCAGTTCCTGTATCACATCTAGCATTATAAACTTCTCATCTCTGAGATAACCTCGAACTTGATTAAGAATTTTATTATATGTCGCTATTGCTATTTTACACGAAGTGTTTTTGTTCTCGTATTTTGGCTCGATATTTTTACTTATTCATGATAATGCAATATCTATCCCTGGTACTATTAACAATAATGGGTTTTGCAGTTGGCCGACTGTAGGAATTTCAGCTATTGTTAGTAATGCTTAAATATAATTCAGGGCGCTAATTATTGAGCTGTAATATTTTCTGCCGTGGCTGATATAATAAAGTTTTTGTATGGTAATATTTTTATTATTTGATTAGCTCTTCTCAGTCTTTGACTTTAAGACCTGATGAAATATGATTGAAATAGATCACAACGTTTTTTTCTCAAAAAGTAAACGTTTTCTTAACAGCTTTATTAACCACATTACTAAATTTACTATAACTATAACTATTTACTATTTACTATTACTCGTAACAACGAAATTATTATTTACAACCTTCATCTTCGCGTCAGTTGCTGACCATATTGGGCTATTTCAAACGGTCAATTTTTATAAGCCAATTTCTATAAAAAGATGAAACAACGAAAAAGGAAAAATTTTCACACAAAATGCTAAGTGGTTTATTCGGGAATATCTTCTCAATGAAACCTAGAGTAGCTCACTATATAGCACATATCGTGTTAGATGCATAAATAAAACAGGTTATTTAAAAAATAGCACCATTATCAGAAACACTATATGTGATGATAATAACAAAAAAATGAATATTGGCTCCGTCCGACGAAGAAATTGTTAGAAAACTCGTAACATGAACGGTGACTGTAAAATACTCAGGATTTTGTCTGACGATTACAATAAAAATGTCAATAAAAATTACCTTGATCTTGCCTACAAGATAACAGTATACAACTCTGCAATGGAGTTCGAGTATATTGAATACCTCGACGAGATGTCTAATGAGCATAGCAAGAATCAAGACATTTAATACGAGATATGAATGTGTGTTTTTGCTTCATTATAAAGCTGTACTCTAAGTTCAAGGTAGTGTAAGAACAACTTCTAATGGTAATGTTGCGTCAATACTCAAGTTACTCTTCTTAATAACGGATGGACCTTGTTTAAAAGCGCACGATATCAACTTGCGAATCAAACTGTAGAATATATTTATAGCACTTGCAAGTTGCAAGTGCTATTCTTAACGTGGTGTCGTACAGCGATGATTGCTCAATATATATTTCAACAAACAAGATGTGGCTCAAAGATACTGGAAGTGGAAATTCAGTTTCAAACGAATTTCCTTATTTTAATGTACCTGGTGCTGCTGTTGTTGCTGTTACTACACTGAATATAGAAATAGATTTTCTCAGATCAAACACAGGTGCATTTGGAATTGCTGCACAAGCTGCAGTTGCAAATGAAGCTGCAGCAAAGAATCGCTTACAAATCTTTGTAATATTCTTAAAATTACTCCACCTGCGGCTGCAGATGATGGAACTGCAATGTTAGCAGTGGCAAATAGTATTATAAATAACACCACTGTCAAAAATCGAACATTCAACGAAGAAAAAAAAAAACGTTTTCTAATGGAACAAGAAAAACCACGATAATGTCACCGCTGAGTAAAATATTTGGGTTTTGCCATGGCTATAATAAGGTATTTCGTGGAATAAAACATGCGTTTATACTTGACCAAGCAGATCAAAGAGATTGTCTAATGAGAACTGCTACTGTATGTGGTGATCCTTCTAATAATTTTAAGTTTGTGGTTTCACGACCGGAGTTGTGGATGCCACGAGCAGTGGTATCCATCTTAACTAATAGAACTTGAACAATGTTAGCCGCTTACAGCAGAGAAATATATTTCGAACAGCATAAGGTTTACCAAAGAGCTGTACCAAATTCGACCGATAGCACATGTCGAATAATAATGGCGCCTAGCGTACAGTTACCGAGACATATATTTGTTGTATTTCACGTAATAATTAACTACATCATAGCTCCGTTTTTTATAACGCTGACGTCAGTCGAATATTTGTCAGAATAATATCTAATCAGTATCCTGAACGAGTTATCGAATGCAATTGTGGAGATGATGCTAACAAAAATTTATCTCGTGTTTATATGTATCTGATGTGTGCGATGCTAAAATATCAGGACGCTGATACTGGATCTCAGATATCTGTCGAAGAATTTATATTTCTTTACCAGATATTTCAATTTGACGTCAGTAAGCACAGCGAACGAGCTAATGAATTAACCGCTGATACTGAGGTAACATGGACGCTAGTAGAGACTTCAGCTGATCCATATTACACCTACGCGCTTGTAACATCTGACAGATACATAACACTTGACGCCGTCAAAGATAAAATGGGTGTACAGGTGTAGTATTAAAAATGTTATCTGTCAAAATCCATAATGAAAAATATTTTGCCTGACATTAACCTGTCTCATGGACAAATACAAAATCTAGCACTAGCTATAGCTAAACGAAAAGTGGTTACATTAAAAATAGATTTCATAATGTGTAGCATTAACAGAAGTGCTGCTAACACAACGCCAGATATCCGAATTGTTAAAAGGTAAGCCTTTTATACTAGTTCTGTCAGTGGCACAAATAACAGCATTTGCCAGATTGAAAGCAATGCTTGACGGATCAATCGGAACAACGGTAGCTATTTTTAGCACATTATTAATATCAAAGAGTTTACCTGTGTTAGGAACGGAAGGTTTAGCTAAAGTGTTAGGTGCAATATCAGGAGCGACAATAAAAGCTATGTCTAGAGACTGAGTCACCAGTGACAGAATAAAATAGTTGCTGTAACAGGGGCAGCTATAAAATCTAAATTTTATCTGATCGATAAAATAACAAAACCGACAACGCCCTCACGAACAACTCTTATGACCAAAACAAAAATAGAAGAACCACAAGAAAACGGCGTGGGTTCATATGCCCACTGCTAGCAGGGATAGCGTGAAATTTATTATCAAAGCTGTTAGTAATAGGACGTACGCGGAATGCAAATATACCCAATGCGAAGACGGATTGGTTGAAGTCGGGTCCGAGGACTTATGAATGAAATCGTCCACATTAAATAATTTTTAAATTGCTCATAACCGTAAAGATATCAGATGAAACTGTTACTTTTCGAAATTCTGATGCAATGTTATCAGTCGGTTACAATTTTATCTAGATCATTATGAAGATCTCACAATCGTTGAAACATGTCGTATTTTCTCAAAGACATTACACATGAATTTTTTTCTAATAGGAGTAATAAAAATGCCATACATCTTACGAAGTATTGTGCGAGCTACAATCTTATAAAAACCTGCTGTTTGACGCGGTTAAAGTTTTTATGAGCAATGATAAAATGGATCTCAAGCATATTAATCTTATAGTTGGATACGATCCTTACTCGGCATTTGAGGAACTATTAACATATTATGTGGTATAGGAACTTGAAAGAGATAAAAAGATCTTTCTTAGATATGACAGGGACACTGTCCTCAAATGGGCCCATTTTTCCTTGACCCAAGAAAATCTTAGGGATATTTTAAAAACCGATCTGTGATCAGCAATTTTGTGTTAAATAGCTGAATAGCATGGAACGGTTTGTTATTCGAGCTAATGTAGTAAATACATATCAGCTTGAAGAGGAAATAAGAAATATGTTTATTGGTGATGTTAATGATATGGCCTGCTTAGAAGCAGAGCAAGAAAAAAAATCTTATTTTGCTCAGTAACATTGAACAAGATCTGCATTGAGTACGACAGAGAAGCTCTAAGCAAATATTTAAATTGCTGTTTAACCAACATTGATGTTGCAAATATACTAAACGGTAAGTGAATATCGAAAGAAGATTCTATCAAAAGTTGTTGTTCAAAAAAGCAGATTTTATGGTGCCATCAGCGGCATGTCGCATTGAAGCTGAACAAATGCTAGATTATTTTGATGCTGCTGTTATTGACGGTAATAGTGTTTTTTCCTGTTGTAGAGTTTGTTGATGCAACAGGTTTGTCGGGTTGTTTAAAATTAATATCACCTCCACTTTCGCGTCTTGTATTTTCTTTAAAAGTAACGAAGTCAAGATTTTCGAGACGATTATCGTTTTAATTCGGTTGTTATTATCGATAACTAAGCCACCAGGAATCAAGCCATGAAAAATTTGAAACAAAAATCGGTGTAATTTATATAAAATTAGCTGCACTTGCCACAACCCGAATAACCATCTTTATCAACACTACCATATAGTTTTTCTTGTTCGGATGTTTCTGACAACGCCTCCTCAAACCTCATATAAATCATATATAGCATTCTGTTTAAACCCCTATCTCAAAGATAAATTTGCAATGTTATTGGTTTTGACCAGATCGTTGACATGGTAAACTTGCATTTCATCTAAAGTATTATCATTGAATAATGTCCAGATAAAGCTATGCAAGAACATGTCAGTGTAACCGAGTTCATCGGAAAACGTAGTAAAATATTCTGCTTAACATTATCTGATAATAATGTCAATAAACGAGCCGAGGGAAGAAAAAGAAACGTGGTCGGTAAGTTAATAGGATTTGATATTATTTAGGCGGCGTTAGACGGTTTTAGTGAACATCTTGAAATTATGGCAATAAAATTAAATTGTCACAAAATCGAGAGTGGTGTCATAATAAAAGCTAGTCTTTGCAATTTCGATGATAACAGATATTGTTCTGGCGGCATTAACACATTAACGATATCATACAAAAATTATGATGTTCATTTTAGCTGAGTAGATTTTGTTAGATTGTTTGCTAAAGCGAATCGCTAGCAATCTCTAACAATTTTGTGTGAAATATCAGATATTATAACGTTGCTAGCAATTACATAGTAAAATTTTGTGTGAAATATATGAGTAGTCTTATTCAAAATGGTATTTCTGCATCAAACCCTATTTTATTTGACGACGGCGATGATTCAATCAACAGATCCTTGACGGGCAAACGATTATGAAATAGACGCTGTAACCTCAACAATGCTGTTTTCGAAGTTGTTTAGACTAACTTGAAGGGGCACAGATGGGTAAGAATCATATTCTCATCCAATACAAATAGTGTTTTGACCCAGAAACTCCTTGCATAAAACTTCTTCTGTCCATCTAATCATTGCGTCTAAAAATGATTAAAACGTTTAGCTTAGACTTCATATATACGTGAGAAATGTAACATTAAATTTGTGCGATACATTTCAACACCCGAATTTTTGATGGAAATCCAAGCAAACATGTTTTGATTATACTCAAACATCCACTTTTTAATTAATATCCGACACGCTATTTGTAGTGACCATTATTCAACGTATACTAACCAATACCCCGTGTGTACTGACCAGCATCCATTCATCTACTATCCAACACTCCACTCTGTACCATCAATATGCCATGTGTAATGGCCAATATCCCACATATACTATCCACGACATCGTATGTAGTCACCAGTACTCCATGTATACTACCCAGCTCCAGATACTGTACCATCAAAATACTGTGTAATGATCAATAACCTACATATACAATCCAGCATGCCCTTTGTAGTGACCAATATCCCACATATGCTATCCAACACGCTTTGTGTACTAACTCCCAGACATCTAATATCCAACAATCAACATTATGACATTCAGCAACATTGTGTGTACAAACATATACTACTAAAAATGTCGTGTGCACTGACCAGATTCCAGTCATTTACTATCAAACATGTATTATGCAGTAACCAACTAGCATGTGACTTTATGCAAATAACGGCTATTACATATAAATCACACAAATACCCTGTTGGATGGGTTAAAAAAATTATGTATATCGTGCGATGTTAGAAATAGTTTCAATCATGGAGACAACTAAAAGTAACAATCAAATGGACATGACTAAAAGTATCCGAAAATTCCGAAACTGCCGAATTTCAGCTGAAGATAAAACAAGCATGAAAATAATGTAAAAAAAAAATTCTGGTCTAGACTAACTAAATGTAGTACTAACGAACCGAAACTGTGCCGAAATATTGCAGAGACTAAGAAAAAAATTAGGATAAATTGTTTAGAAGTTTAGTTTAAAATTAAAGTAGAACTGAGATGCCGTAACAATTATTAACTTTAAAGAAGTCTAAAACAAAAGTTCAGATAAATTTAAAATATGGTCGAGAGTAAAAGTAATGCTATTTTTTTTAAAAAAATTAATTCGGAACTAAGCCGATATTAGAAAAGTTATGAACAAAATTTAAATATTTTCACAAATAAAAAATAAGAAATTATATGGATGTTACAGGACACTGACAAATATATTAAAGACAAATTTAAAATTGCTACACAAAATATTTAACAAATTAGAAAATAAACATATTTAGTGTTAGTATTGTTTTCTTTACATCAAGCAAGCAGTGGGTTATAGTCGCATGTACTCTGAGTACATGTACGACCTGGTTGTGGCCCTTGGCTGGGTGACCGTCCCGTTAAGAGGGTGCTTGGGCCCGAGCTGGGCCTTACTCCTTGCCGGGGTATGAGTATTGTGCCATCGTAAGCCCTGATTTGCTCAGGCGTACAAAGGCAGACACCGCAACGCACCCCCGCCCTGTCCATAATCCCCACCCCACCAACCACCAAATATCAAGTCCACCTGGCTTTATCTCAGCCGGGCGGACATCAGTCAGATCATACCAGTTGTGCCTATAGGTGATCCTATACCAATTTTGTGTGAGCCACATAAGCACTTGACCGAGTGTTAAAGAATTGTGAATTTAGAATAGGTTTTCATGTTGGAATTTTGCGCACTTAGCGTACTTATATTGATCTAAATTATTGCCAATCAGCTGGATGTGGGCCATCCATTATTACTTCTAAGCACCGCTTAGACGTAGTTGGTTGAGTAATTTTGACCGCCGTCCGAAATGATCTTGTTTACATGGTGGTCTTGGAGGGCCAAACTGAATACTGAGTTACATTTGATGTACCAGCAGGCCGCGCAGCCAACACACCATACTTAGTAATCATTGAATATTCAACAGAGGCGTGGACGTGAAGAAAACTATTGCTCATAGAAAAAAATGAAAGTTCGACAGAGAGAATGTGAAAGAGCATGTGCAAAAGATTCATTTTTGTTTGTATAACATGAGTCAACATTATGTTGTTGTTTTTGGGCTAAATTAACATTTTAAAATCAGTTACATCCACTGAAACATCAACAAAGCCAAAGCAGAGAGATGAAAAGGGCAAGTAACTTTGTTTTCATTTGCACATACCAACATTGTCCACACGCAAAGGAATCTGATCCTTCTAAACTTACATTATGAAACTGAGTAGATAGTGCATTTCTTCTCATAAAGTTGATGAAAATATTTCACAATTAGTTGTTGAAAAGTAAATGGCAACCCAGTGGGTTCCTGAAAATGACCTTAGTCCATGTTGATGACATATTTAGATGATTTTAGGTTCTCGATATGGAAGTTCATGTTTAGCAAATACCACCAGATTCCTAGAAGCCGTGTAAGAACAATAAACAAACAAAAAACGAAAACAAAAACAAAATAAAGCAATGAAATTCCCGGGTGTTTACTTTTCATTTTTACAGGTAATCATAAGTCATCAGTTCACACATTAATTTTTCCTTAAATATATCTGTCGAATAAGTCGATGAATCGGAAAAGGCGGTCCAATGTTGCAAGATTGCTTTGATGCGTTTTTTTTTTTTTTTATTTGTTCNTTTTTTTTTTTTTTTATTTTGTTCACTTGTAGTCTGTGACTATTGATTTTTCTGGATAGGGAGCATCCTCGTCGTCAACCTCCATGGATTGCCATTTCATCGTATTTTCTAATAATATCGGATCGCTTCTCTCAAACTGTTATTTCTAGAGTATTGTCAAATTCAGCATACAAGAAAGCGTTCACTGTTGCTCGTAAGAGCTGGTGAAAACTGACGTTCCATACAAAATTAAATGTCCTTCGTTAGTGCATTGGTCTGGAATGAAATCAAAAGTCCTACAAGGCATTCAGCATAATCGTTGTTCATAATACTCTCACTACTATTAGGTTCTAATTGTCCTTCAAATAGAGTTAAGGAAGATCTTAAGTACTTTTTCTGGGCACATCTGGCCTCTCAGGTGACTTCCATATTCTATATGTTGAAATGCTTAAACTTTAAAGGATTTGGGTCGAATGTTCCATTGAGTGTCGCATTGCAGGCGTTGTTTATGAGCAAATGTTTCAGTATTTGACTTTGGGAAACTGGATCTTCAATTTTCGCTTGGATCCAGTGGCAATGGTGAAGGTTTCCTGTTCCTTTTTTTGTAGAGGACGCATGGTTGTTGTTCTGCTCTAAGTTTGACTGGTGTCGTTTCCCACTAAAGGTAAGACCTCCACACGACGCACACACATACTAGCTTCTTCAATGTTCCTTTTGTACTTGTTAGCATGAACCATCAAATGGAACACGGTTTAGATTTAATTCAGTCTCAGACATACATCCACACCTTTCAGCAAATACTTGTTATGAAACCACATCTAGAAGTGCAAGCGATCTGCCATTACTAAACTACGTCATTGTTTCAGTTTTTGGCAGTTGTTAATTCCGAAATTGTGATTGCATCATCGTCTGCAGTCAACACTGTGTTGATGAACCTGTTCAGGTAGACCGATAAATCATTCACCCGTGATGATATTGATGCCTAGTCCGAGTTTCCTCTGACCCTTGACACCCCATTT
>QKMX01187604.1:0-14215 GCA_003401595.1 Venustaconcha ellipsiformis
ATATATATATAATTACATATGTCATAAGCTGGATTGAGACACTTACCTGTAAAATGACAAGGATGTTTTAATTGATCAGATCAGAGTTCAAACGCAAACGCTTGCTCGCAGATGTGACATGTTTTTCCTGAAGCAAATTCTGTTTCTTGTTTTGCAGTCAAAGGTTTCATTTTCATTATCCTGCCGAGAAACTTAATGATGGCATCAACCTTCCTTATAAGATTTTTCCAAAACCACTGAGCAGGATTGACATCACCATAAAGTTTAACAGGTTTTAATAAACATTTAATCAAAAGTATATACAACTTTTTATAGCAAACGGAACTTTCATATTGTGTCTGTAGTTCGTGAACTGCAATATGTTTTCATCTTTACCTGGCATAGATATTCGTTTTACTTTAGATTAATATTCTATGACGATCTAACACCAGCTTACATCCGTGGAGACACTTGAAACAAAAATGTTTCTTTTCGTTGTGCTTGTTATACTGCCCACCAATCATTGTGTCTTGTTTGGATTTCGCGAGATCTGATGTGGCTTAATCGCTGACAACTCCTGGAAAAATGTTTTGTGTATCATCATTTACTCAAAACACAGTAATACCACCAGGTAAATGTAAAATGTTTTGTTTCTCAAATTTTGGAATTTGATACTCGGAAACTGGAAATACAATGCCTAAAAAGTTTAGATTCTTAGAATTGCAAATGCAATTTGATACTCTATCGGTGTGTTTATCTGCTTGTAACGACGTTGATAATAACGCCCATTGAAAATATTTGTTATCGTTGTTCTTAAAATTGATACAACATTTTGAGTTTTTAACTTTAGTTGGCAAATCGAGATATGAGATACCTCACAATGGATTATATTTCATAGTATAAAACAAAATTTATGTTATTTCATCGAATCTCCAACCCGATCCAAATGTTGTATATTCATCAATCGTTTCCTACTTTTACTGAAATATATCATCTGACAATGACAACAAATTTGTTCCAATCAAAACTCTGCGGGATAGCGATGTAAAGTAAGGATCAGCAAGTTTTTCGAATTGCTGTTGAGATGACTCTATCTGATCGGCTAGACAATCTCATGATATACTCATCTTTGAAAAACCAGCATGAAACTGCACAATAATCTTCAGACCCTTATGCGTTACATGCTCAGATTTTACGGTTGGTTGAAGTAGGTGAAACAGATTAGTTGATGAGAAATTTGTATGCAAAAGTTGATTGTCAAATGCCCATGTATTGTCAAATACAACAAATGGTCTTGCAATTTTTATTGGGCTGACATTTTGTCATGAACAAACTTCGTTTTGAAATGTCAGCAAGTTTTAACATCAAATAATATAATGTTTTATATTTCTCTAATAGTATGATACGAAATTTTAGAGATTTGTAAAACACAATCAGGAGATATTTTGGCGTCATCCAAAATAAAACTTGTTCGCAGGTAATGGACTTGGTGCCGTTATAAATCTCAAGACGACAAATGTTATCGGAGTATTAACATTAGAAGGTTATAAAATAACGGTAAAAGCAGAATATGATACTGGATATACTAAATTGTTCGTACACGATTTGATCTGGACATTGTTCAATTACGATATTACTGCTGGAATGGACGTTTATAATGTCAATAATTAGGTAATCGACAATAACATTGCTAATTTGTCTTTGAAAGGGTAATTTAAACCAAATCCAATGTATGATTTGTATAAGGCTGACAGAAAAAGAGTTGCAAGAAACATCAGAACAAGAAAAGCTGTTGGTAGTATCAATAACACAGGGTATTTTCATGAAACAGTACGAGGAAAGAATACTAATTTTATTAACTATTACTCGCATGAGGTATATAATGGATCTATCCCCAAAGGTCTTATCATTTATCACATAAACGGAATAAAGACGTACAACCGACTTGAAAATCTTGACATTGTTACATCAGAGGAAAATACGAGACGTGGAAGGGACGGTGGTATTAATTTCAAAAGTCCTACAAAAATCTGTTATAGCAAAAAATTTTGTTGCAGGTGAAAAAATACTATTACCTTCAATTTCATCAACGTCAAAATATTTTAACGTTAATACACGATCAGTAAAACATGCAGCTGATTGTACTTATAAATCAGCTTTCTCAAAAACAACTTCTCATAGAATCTTCTTTCGATACTCATTTGTTGTTTAGTATAGCAGCAACATCGCTGTTGGTTAGACAGCAAATAACATTTGCTTAGACTGCTCTGATGTATTCTATCCCAATCTTACCATATTTCAACATGCGATAAACTTCGACGTTGTTAAGCAAAACAATAATATTTTTTTCTCGTTCTACTTGGAAGTAGGCCATCGCATTAACATCACCACAAAACATATTTATTCTAGCCTCTTTATGTTGATGTGTTCACAAAATTATCTTGAGCATAGAACCGTTCCATATTATTGAACTATTGAACATAAAATTGCTGATCACAGATCAATCCCTAAGATCTTTTCGGGTCAAGCGAAAATGAGCTAATTTTATGAAAGTTTCCCTGTCATATCTGACAAATATTTTTAAAAATATTTCTTTTCTTCAAATTTTTTTGAGGATTCAATACCTCAGAACCTGTTGAAAGGACATAAAAACCTGAGTAAGGATCAAATTTACATGCTGAAGATCCGTTTTATCATGAAAACTTTAACCGCGTCAACTGCAGGTTAATGTTCAATATTTTAGCTCTGACAATACTCCTTTTTTCGTCTTACTTCTATTACTTCTGGTACATAAAAGTTTTATGAATAATGTCGCTGATAAAATATAATATTTTCAACTATTGTCTGATTTTCTAACCAATCTAGATAAAAATGAAGATTGTAATCGACTGAAACATCGTATCAGCACGTAGAACAATTACAATTGGATCTTGAAACACGTCTGTTCCTTGTACCTGATGATCAACTTGCCGATGAACAGAGTATTATACCTCGGCACAAGCAAGTTTATGTTGCAGCACAATCACGATATAATTTCAAATATCATCTTGCCGAAAAGATACAAAATTTGATGTCACAGAGCTCAAGCCGTTTATGCATGCAGGATAATTTGAAGTTTATGGTCATCCAAAAATATAAAATTTGATTTTACTTTTGCAAAGACTTTAAATTTGTTGACAGATTTAACACCAGATCAAAGACTTCTGATATCGTTGTGCAGACCATTAAATGCAAGTGTGTTCTTCTAAAATATGAAAAGATCTACGATGATCTAATCGGATCGCTAGCGATCAAGTCAATGATCTTTGATTTTAATGGTTGGTGTCTGCAAGATCAATCGCTCAGATATCATCAACTACGTTTGCGACGATTTAGGTTTGTGTAGCTAATGGGCCAGAACTCTCTGAGTTCCACTGATGTCTGTGATATCTGACGCAAGTTTCTGAGACACACCAACGCCAAGTTTATATCTGGCTCCAATAATATCTCGTATTAGTTTTATGTCAAATAGTTCTCGCATATTATCTGGTTTTATATCTCGTAGTTCGTCAAGAATTACACGATTGCAACCTAGTTTATCTTCAACGTGATCACGGTAATAAATATTATGACTTATCGCAATTGCATCAATTACCACCTTGTAAGGTTCTTGTCCCGGTAACGGATTTTCATTGTTGTCGAGTTGCTGATCAAGTGGATTCCATAGACCGATATATTTATGTTCTTGAAATGGCTAACCTCTATTTGGTTTTGGTAATTTGTCAATAATTTTATGTATATCCAATCCTGACCCGATGACAGCTCTGTGATTGCAACGGCAATAAGGAACTCTCTTATTTTGTTCCAGGCACAGATCTTTCTTCACATCATCGCAATTACATTTCATTTAGGTATAGTCGCTTACTACATTTCATTTAGGTTTATTCGCTTACTAAAATAACTTTATCGTCGGACGTTATTTTCGGAGCGGTAGCACTCTGGTTTTGCATTGCACAACCACCAGTGATTGTATCACCGGATTTATCTTGTTTAAGGAACATACTCTTTCTCTTACCAAAGACATCACAGTATTTGTTCTGTTCTTAGCGATTTTTCTGTTGTTTCATTGATGGTGTTGGTTTTTGGTTCTGCATTTAAGATAATATATCGTCATTTTATAATTGATGCCAGACAAAGTAATGCTAGATCGTTTGCGATCCAAGTACAGCTTTGCGATAATTGCTGATACTTGGAAACGGGGAAAATTGCAAAACATTACCTGGCTCGCCATAAGACATTGACGCTTGCGTCGCAGACTTCTGCAAGATAACATAGCGCAATATTAACCACAAGCTAAAGTTCCGACTGGCCGAAGCTGATTTGAGTTATCGTTTATTTTTGTATATTTTTTGTTTGATAACATAACTCTGAGGAAGACCAAAGGAAACAAAGTAGTTGTTGTTGTATAACACTACCCAATGCCTTCCAGATCCGTCGTGGAAATCTTGTATATTGATGACACAACTTTTATTAGTTTCTCGTGATCTATTTGCTAGTTCGTCCTTAGAAAAAATTCCGAAAAATCCGCCTAAATCTTTAAGTTTATCATCAATTTCAATGTTATTTAACGCGGATGATTTCATCGTCATGTTCCCGGTAGCATCAGTCCTCGGCCACGTTTTCCACCACTCTATCATGGGAATACCTACATTCCGCATCCTATCGCTAACAGGTTTGGTAATAAACTTCCTGCTATCCCTGCTAACAGCGGACCTATAAACCCGCCCCTGACCGCGTTGCGGTTCATTCTTTTGGTTCTTTGTTTTTCGTGCTCGTGTTGTCGGCATCAGCTGAAGCTTCTCCTAACGTCCATGTTACTTCAATATCAGCGGTTGATCCAATAGCTCGTTCGCTGTGCTTACTAACGCAAAAGTGAAGTATCTGGTAAATAAATCGAAACTCTTCGACTGATATCTGAGATCCGCTGTCAGCGTCCTGATATCTTTGCATCGCCTCCATCAGGTACATATAAATAAGATATAACGTTTTGTTAGCATCATCTCCAAAATTGCATTCGATCGCTAGTTCAGGATATTGCTTAGAGTTTATTCTCACAAAAATTCGTCTGACGTCAGCGTTATTAGAAGTTGAACTGTTTTGTAGTTGATTATTACGTCGTTCCTGTCGTTGAAATGCAACAAAAGCATGTCTATTTAACTGTTTGCTAATCTCTGTTGCTATTCACCATATATTTTCGGTCGAATTTGGTACAGCTTTTTGAATAACCGTATGTTATTCGAAATATATGTTTTTCTGCTGTAAGCGGCTAACATTGTCTCAAGTTCTATTAGTTTTGAGATGGATACAGCAACTAGAGGAAACCATTACGCCAATCGTGAAATTACACACTAAAAATTATTAGCAGTATCACCACCACCACCTCAAGCAGTTCTCATCAAACGATCGCTTTTTGATCAGTTCTGTTTTATATCAAGAAATACCTTGCTATAGTCACGGCAAAACCAAATAATGTGTTCAGCGATAATGTCATCGTGATTTTTCTTGTTACTTTAGAAACCGCTTTTCTTTTAAATGATCAATTTATGACAGTGGTGTTATTTATAATACGATTTGCCACTGCTAGTTCCAACAGCATCAGCTGCAGGTGGAGTAATTTAAAGAATATTACGAAGATTTATAACCGATGCTCTTATTGCATCCACATTTGCTGCTGTTACTGATGCTTCAATTCCAAATGTACCAGAGTTTAGGCTAATTAGAGTTCTCGTTTAGATATTGCAGAGTCGTCTACGGTTATCTCATCAGCAAGTTGAATATAATTATTTATAGACATTTTTATTGTAATTTCATACAAAATGATAATTAATTTACAACCATCGAAAACGCAGCAGCATCAAACCGAGTTATTAACTTTCTAACTTTCTTTTTGCAATTGTTATCATCGCACGTGCTGTTTCTGATGATGGTGCTATTTCAGAAATAACCTGTTTATATCCGAACCACTTGGCGCTCCACATTTATTTTTTGTCCGACAGATGTTCCTGCTGTAGTTGTTCCACCTGTTACAAAAGCCTTTGACACGTCTAACGCGATTGCCGATGCTTTGGGAGCTTATCTGGGTATATTTTCTATTATCTTTGAGAAGATATTTCCAAAAACAAAACACCTACGTTTTTTGTGATAACATTTTCGTTGTTTCGTCTTGTTATACAAATATAAGATTGGCTGTTTTTAGTTAACTATGGTCGGTTAACTGACTATGGTGAGTTAGCTCACTAAGGTCATATCGCGCAGATGAAGATAATAAGTCACAATTTCGTTGTTAAGATCAATCTGACAACCCTACTGATCGGTAAATGTCATCGTGATCGATGGTACTTGATTTTTGACACTAATAGGATAGTATATTATCTGTCTCGGATTGACTTGCATTAATGAACCCGTGGGAACATCATGGCGAAACGAATAATTATCATGTCCTTGGCTACATCGTGCCGTGTATGACCCATTTGCAGTAGAACAGTTTATTAGGATTGTATTTATATCTGCGATGTTGACGGCTGACTCGCTGTCATATGATACTGTCGCAGATGTGTCCGATCCATATTGTTGTTTATCAAATCCTAACAATGATCCGATTGTGTATTGGCTTCTAAGATCGATAACCAATTTGTTTTTTGTGTTATTCTTGCTTGTAACGTGTTGTAATTCCAAGTGGTATCGAAATTATCAAATGATATACTACTGAAACCAACGGTTATAATATATTTTATCGTTTTATTAACATCTGTGACATTGTAGGCGCCTTGAGGTATCTTAACAGATTTCCAATCAATGACCATATTGGTTTTCACCCTGAACGTAATATCAACGTTGAAGTTAGTTTCATCATTTGCCATTGAGTGACAAATAGTAGCTGATAATAATCCGATCTCATATTGCTTTGGGGATCTAGGAACCAATTCGATAACAGGATATTGTCTGAGATGAGTCAATCAAGTGTATCAAAGACATTTTTTTATTTATTGTTCACATATAAGACTAAGACAGTTTTGAGTTAGTGTGTTAAGTCGCTGTGTAGCATAAAATACTTGTCGATCGTTAAAGATCCATTCGATCTCAGATGATCAAGTATATCAACTATTTCGTTGTCGAATTCTACGCTTCATTTCCAGCTTCTTTCGATGAAATTAGGAACATCGGTCAATCAATAATGTCAGCAGTCGAGTTAAAGATCTTTAATCCGTCTCCTTCAATAGATTTGAATAAAACATCCGAGTCATACGATTTACCTAATGTTTTTTTACTCCGAGGTAGACCTTTTGAGATAAACATCAGACAAGTATAAATTACTTTTTTCTTTTCTAAAATGTTTGTTTTTTAAGGCTTCAATTAAAATTGTACCAAACGATTTTTCTATTGTTCCGTATATTTTATTTGCAACATTTCCGTTCGCACGATCTTTCGCAAGATTAACAATGTTCTCACTAATTTTTATTTTCTGTAAAACTAACTAACAGGATTTTCTTTCATCGCTTGTCAAATTACAAAAATTTTCTAATTTATCAATGTAAAGATAGCATTTTCGTATTCATGTTCGTTTAATTTGAACTTTTTTTGTCATGTCGAAGTTTATTTTATTTGTCTTTAGAAAATCTAATTAGTCTCTGGGATATTCTGTTACAAACTTGCTAGTAGTTTTTTTTTCAATATATCTTACACTTAAAATAAATTTTTCAGATCCACTAGTCATTACATAATGGAACTTTCTTAAATTTTTTGCGAGCTCAATTTGTTTTTTTGTGATAAACTTATTTTGTTTTAAACTATTATCATATGATGTTGTTTTTTTACGTCTTCAAGCTCAGAAACAGTATTTACATTAATATCCTCAGCATCGTTCTTTTTTCTTTCCTCGAGTAGTCATCGCAAACCTTTTTCTTTTAGTTTTTCTAGATCATCTGGTGATACTCTATCAACACCCAGTTGTTGGCCAAGTACAGATTCGGTGACAGGCTTAAAGAGTCTAACAGTTTCTTCTGCTGTATGTTGCTGTCCAGCACGTTCTTGCTCAACTTTTTTCTTAAACGCAGCTCTTGTAGCAACATATTTCTTTAGTAGATTTATCCAAGCCTTGTCCATTATTGTGAATGACACCTTAATCTTTTACTTCCTTACAATCTAAGAACCTGTCAATTCCGCAGCGAAACATGTGCTTGGTATATATGGAATAATAAAAAACAGTGATCTCCATGAACGGCCTCATGATATTACTCAATAAATTTGTCTCTGGAAATATCACCGCATTGTTCTCGTGATATGCTTTGCACGTCAATAATGTAAACTCTGTTAAACAATATAAAACAACCCGTATTTCTTCTGATAAAACGATGCACGTTATAAAAACCCTGGGCAAGATAAATTGCATTACATCTTCGGTTTYTTGACAAGGAAAGTAATATTTTATTTTGTCCATCTCAGCATTGCTCAACGGAATATTGTCAAAAACGATAATCTATGTTCGTCCGAGTCTAGCTTGGCAACAGGAACAAGATCTTCTGGTGTCCTTATTACGAACATGTATCACCAGCACCAAGTTAGTTCTTTAGTTTTTCGTTGTACTCGTTCAGCAACTCATATTTATCCTGTTGGGGATTGATCGTATACAATATACACCCGATTGTAGTTGAATATATTGTTGAATAGCAAATTCATTAGCAAGCTTGTTTTGCCAGATCCAGTTTGTACTAATAACAGGTAATGCCAATCTGGTAACTCAAAATTTCAATGACATAGGCTGCTACACATAATATGGTAGGTTAATCAGTAGTTCATCTGCTGATACAGACGTTGATCTGACAAGTTATCTTAAGCGATATGGTGACACAATGACCGGCAACCTTATCATATCAGAACAACGAGTGCTAGATCTAGAAACAATATATCCACCAATCTTCCCAGAGAACTCGCAAGCAGTAAATCTGCACAATTTAATAGTAAGTTATCATTGTCTGGTGGAAAGATGACTAGTAACTAAAGTATGTTAGGTCAGCGAGTGCTAGACATTGAGACAACATATCCACCTAAAGACGTAGATAGCACACAAGCAGTAAGGTTTGCCCAACTTAATGCTATCAGCAATAGCAAGTTGTCAATAACTGATGGAAAGATGACCGGAAGTATAAACATGAGTAAATGAAATTTAAATCTTGAGACCGAATATCGCACCCCAACATAAATTCACAGGCGGTAAGCTATGCACAATCAATCTCGGTTGATAATTCTAAGTTGTAGTTATCTGGTGGGAAGATGACTGGCACCTTATATATTGATGGAAAATTGATAATTAATAGCCAACTTGATAATATAACTTTGACCAATAACGATTTTATAACAAATGCAAAGTTTGTCAAGGACAACTTTGTAATAAAATCGGGCGATATGATGACTGGCGCGGTAGATATGGGATTGAATAACTGCTGTATATGATATCACAAACAGATCTTATGTCGACCTGAGATCAATTACTGCAACAAACAGTGCTATTGATGTAGCAGGTTGAACTGCTAATGCACTTTACCTTAATAAAACTGGTGGTACGATTAAAGGTATGCTAAACATGGGGTCGAATAAAATAACAACGGCCTATAATCCAATCGTCCCATTTGATCTAACAAATAAATTGTTACTTGACGCTGAGATAAGTGCAGCATCATGGAATACAATTAATTTTGCAGATGCCAATTATCCTAAAAATCATGTAGTTGATAATAAGATAACTTCTACGTAAGTGCCTGCATCTGCATCCGATCTTACCAATAAACAGTACGTAGATAGTATTACCAAACTACAAGTGATTGGTGCTAGTAGGAAACAAGAGCTAAAATAGTGTCGGTCACATCCCACATCTTGCTGATCCTGCTAATAATCGTTATGGTTTTAATGCAACGGTATCAAGTTACTATTCGGATAATAATAGCCCTATATCTAGCGGGTTATTGTGGATCACAGACGGAAAAATGTCAAACTTTTGGATTAAATTACAGGGTCCAGCTGCCGTAGCAATATGGAAATTTTAATTACGAGGTCAAATAAATGCTAATATCGGATAGCTTTATGATTAGAGATTAGAAAGATCTAACGATAATACAACATGGAACGAGCTGTACAGGGGTTGGCTTATAACATTACTACTTCTCAGTATCGTATTACTACTACTTCTCGGTAAAATACACTTGAGCCTGAAAAAAACCCAAAACTCGTATTTCCTGATTTATGTTTTCCTTTCCCATGTTTGTCGATGTTCCAGATATATACACTCAATGACCTAGCATAGGTCTAGTATAGGTTTGGCAGATAACAGTGCTGATACTAACCTTCTAACAATAGCATATCTAGTTTTGACAGACTCCCTCACCGGTGATATTAAAAGTATAACGTAAATCACATTAATGCTGCACGAATGCAGTATCAGAAATTGAATCTAGAATTGTTATATGATGGTGTCGAACAAGATATATTTTATCAAGAGCTTGACGAAATTATAACTGTAAATATATTATTAACGATGATTATAAAATACAAAAAAGTTCGAAAAATTTCATTAATAAAGCTTTACTAAAGAAGCTGGAAAGTTCCTGACAGAAAATAAATGCATAAATATTAAAGAGCTGATCGTTGATCTCAGTCTTTTAAATTTTGGAACATCGTATACAATTCTCAAGCAGCATCTTGTACTTAAAATCTTAAAACTGGAACAGTCATCTTATGTTGTTATTTATATTGACGAAATAGAAGATATCTATCGTGATAGAGTTAATGACATTACTGAAATAGCAACACATTTTGATCCCCAATTTTCATTCCCAGTTTTACCAGATATCGGATATGCTGAGATCTGCTGAAAATGCTTTTATTACGGATATTGAAATAATTACAGAAATAGTTTCATACTGACAAAAAAAGAAATAATAGACTTCAGTCATATTTCATCTGGTCTCCAAGACAAAGATAGAGACGAGCTGATCAAATACTTCAAATAGTAACATAGAAAAGTTATACTGTGTCAGACTCGTCGGAAAATATGACAGCAGTATAATAAGCGCGCTGACTTATATTCCAATATTACTAACAACGGCTGAAATTGCTACAGCCGGCGGAACCACAAACCCGTTATTGTTAATTGTGTTGGGTATAGTTATTTTTTTTAAGGACAATAAATAAAAGATCGAGCCAAAATAAGAAAACAAACATACTTTATGTAAAATAGCAATAGCGACTTATAATAAACTCTTAATCAGCTTCGAGCTTATCTCAGAGATGAAAACTTTATAATGTTAGATCTGATACAGGAACGCGAGTCAAGGACGCTTTACTCGTATATATTATACCAAACAGTTGCAAAATACGAAAAATGATACTCATTAAATTTTGTGTGAAATCGCTCAAAAATAAGGATTTTATATTTTGTGTGAATGTTAGGTATAATACAAATTTTTGTGTGAAATATAAATCACAGGTTTGATCGAGCGTATTAACAGCAGTCCGATATGCGACATGTGGAAAATTTCAGCGAGTTGTTAATAGTGGATTAGAATTTTGTGTGAAGTTAGGTATATTAATTTTGCGTGAAAATATCAGGTATAAATCGTCAGTCATTTCAAGTAAAACCTGCAGGAGTAGACTTTGGTGGAACTTTGTCCTGCCAACCCTATTTTGTATGACGACTATGATGATTTAATTGTAGGTCCTTGACAGGTAATCAATAATAAAATAGATTTAGTTGCCTCAAAAAAGTTGTTTTCCAAGTTGTTTAGACTAACTTGAGGGGAGGGGCTATGGGGGTATTATGTTGTCAAGTTCAAAATAGGGGTTTGGACCAGAACACCCATTTGTAAGACTACTGCCTACTGTCTTGGCAGCAATTGATTTACCTTTACAACGGCTAATATTTTTGCAGCAGTTGATTTACCTGTACAACTTACGGCTAATGTTCAGGCAGTAGCTGATTTGACGGGTTAATGTTTTGGTAGCAGTTGATTTACATATACATCTAACAGCAGTAGTTGATATACCCTTACTCTTGACGGATAATGTGCTGGCAGTACTTGATTTGCTATTCTTCTGACGCGGCTAATGTGCTGGCAGTAGTTGATTTAAGATACGAAATGAGCTTAATAATATAAAAAAACCCAGTGAATATAAATACGCCACCAAAATTCAACGACGTTGCTTATGCAATAATCGATCCTGGAATTACATATGTGCAAACTTATTGGCTTGACCAACTCTATCCGTTCTTCTTGGGGCCCTTTTCTATACTGCTCGTCAATTCTGCGCAACCTTCAGATGAGCACCAGTTCTTTTTAGATCGGTTAACCGCTGCCACATCTTGCCAATGTCTGAACTTCTGCCTGTTTCTTGCGAAGGTCCATTTGCCGCCATTGTATAGAGAGATTAAATAATATTGGCAGCGGCCATCTAGGTGCTACTGCATGGCTACGGACAACTTACAGGCAATTATTAGCATTTAGATGTCAAAACATTGCAGTGATGTTGTACTGAACACATTGCTAATGAATTGAGGAGACAAACTACTTATTCTTTGCAGCCTATTGCTTTGCAAGGTCAGGGCTATTACTGTCGGTCCATTGCAACAACTTCAAGGAAAATAATTATATACAGTATTTCTTTTTGCATGCTTTGCCACGGTCCTAATGTTGCAGAAACTTGGTATCTAAATGGAATATACGACTTTTCAGCAATCGCTTTAAACATAATTTAAATTACTTCAAGATAACAAAAGTGTCGACAGCTAATTAAATAATCAAAACGTGATGGGTGATACATATCTATCAATGCCTAACCATGTCTGGACTCTATTTTTACTTCGGTGAGGTATAAATACTTTTCGCTAAGAAAAAACTTAAATGGGGTATCTTTTGTCACGTTATAAAGTTATTATCTTTTCCGGAAGATAAATTTTACATCAGCATGAACTGCTCAGTGTAACACCAACACCGCGTGTTAATTGCAGAGTCGGTGCTCACTTTGGTCGCAAGGGAGGTTGATCACTCTGCAAACAAATGAAATTATTTGACCTTAGATCTCAATTCAATTTCAATCCAACAAACACGCTATATGGTGTTTCTGATTTCACACATGCTGCCATATTGAAAAATAGATCAAGAATTTCCCATTAAAGATGTCACAGAAAAACCGAAAAAATTCTCTAGGGAATACACAGTAATGGGTAATAGAGATCTTTAATTTGGTTATATATTTTGAGTGCACATTTAATCGATGTGTTTTGCAGGCAAGCAGAGCAAACGAAATGACCATCATTTAATCTCGATTTCGCCTAACATAAAAAACACTATTGGGACATTAAATCTAAAAGAAAAGATTACATGAATGGTCTGTAGAGAGTTGGAGTGAAAACGATACTTGCACAGACATTATTTCCTTAATGATCTAAAATAAATTGATTTTTCAAGGGCATTATTTGCATATTTCAAAACGCCGAGCAACCATCTTGTAAAGCAAATTGGGGCAAAATCAATATAATGTTGGTTTCGATTAATTTGCTGGTTTCTTTAATTAAAAAAAAACATAATTAAGGAAAATAGACACACATACACACACGCACACGCACACACACAAACACACTTAACTCAGATTTAAACATAGATATAATTCATTCATTTTGATGAGGTATAAATAAGATTCCAGCTGGTAATTATAATGTAAAACAATTAGTGAAGAATGCGACCTGTTTCTTTGTTTACTAATAGCATTGCCATTAATTGCAATATTTTATGCGAGTTCATAGTAACCATAATCAGCTTTTTATTACAAAATGTTCGATCATCTACGCTTTAGTACTACAAAATGTCGAGTCACAGACTTAGTGAAAATTGACACAAAAAAAATGATGGTCATCGTGGTTCTTCATTGAAACAAGTAAATTTATCTGTTTATACATAAGTGAAATCAATACCATAAAAAC
Organism: Venustaconcha ellipsiformis; assembly: GCA_003401595.1. Taxonomy (NCBI): domain Eukaryota; kingdom Metazoa; phylum Mollusca; class Bivalvia; order Unionida; family Unionidae; genus Venustaconcha; species Venustaconcha ellipsiformis. The sequence goes on from QKMX01187604.1 coordinate 13,988, forward strand.
TTTGTTTGCAAGCACCCCTTCCTCAGAAAATGACATCAAGATTGCATAGAGGGCGTAGACATCGTGCAGTAAAATTGAGACGGAGTGTTTGTACTGACAAAGGTATTTAGTGCTGACTCTGAAGTCTTTCAGTATTTTTCACATCTACAAACAGATCACTCTTAGCTAAACGTGTATGTGCCTTTTAGTGTGTGTGTATGTGTGTGTGTGTGTGTAAGAGAGAGAGAG
>QKMX01187964.1:0-12996 GCA_003401595.1 Venustaconcha ellipsiformis
GTATCCCATATGGAGCTTTACAATTAAAAGTTGAATCTTTGATGGTCATTTTCTTTCGATTTTATCCTGATAAACATCAAATATTTTCCTTTTTATTCTGTCAATTTTATTCCAAAAGTGACAAATGTTCTTAACTTATGCAGATTTAAAGACATAATATTATGGAAAAGTTATCTTACTTTCTTGATAATTTTTTCCCAAAGAGGTAAAATTACTCAAGAAACTTGACCAAGCTGATACATTTCAACGACCATGCCATTTAACCTTGAATCATCATCTACTGTAGCTCTACTACATGAAACAGCAGCAACAATGATCACAACAACAAGAACAGTGTATGTGGTGTGGAAAGCGTATTACAAAACATCCATTCGCCTTGTTTACAATCGGATCTGCTATCAAAACTTAAGTATGTAACAAAGGAATAGCAGCTTTGCAATGGTTTACTGTGCATATGTATTTGGTATCTTCTACTCAATCCATTCTTGCAATATAAAATCTTTAATGGCATTAGCAATGCTGTAAAGGCAGTCCAAGTCCCAGCCGTTGCCTCAATATTCGCGTTATATTTTTGGTTCAACATTTATTTCAGTGGAATGTCTTTTACCGTTAATTTTCCTTTCACAACTACAATCCCGAAATGATTCAATGGTCTTAAACTAGTTTAAAAAAAACTAGTAAAAACTAACAATATTATGAAACTTTAACTAATGACTTATTTTCCTATAAGGCAAGTGAAACTTTAAAAAAAAAACCCAAAAAATTCTTAAACAAATTTTATCAAAAGTCCAAAAGTATAGAATATCCCGAATGAATTGCACGCAATACAAATTAAAGATATATATCATATATATCAAATTTCATTTTTCTGGGCTTCATCAAAACGTCATATTGTTTGGTGTAAGAACATAACTCTTGCTCGTACAACATGCTTTTTATATCCTCTCCTTATAAAGTATTTCAGCGCCATTCAATAGGAACATCAAATAACGTTTGAATGATCTGAATATTTCCTGAGTAAAAAGAAGTTAGTTCTCTGAAAATATTGTATATGTTTTGAAATTCTGACCCTTTTATGAACTTTCTATTTAAACGTTTTAATTGTCAAATAGTCGATTAAATTTATTCATAAGCAAAGTTTGTTTTTTCCTTGCTGTCTTCAGTATAAGTCAGGTATATTGGCATATGATGAGTGTTATTGTATCCATAACTTACCTTTCGTAAATACTCAAGCCAACTTCTAGTCTGTCTTTGAGGGAAATACTGCCACATCAAAGGTTTAGAATTATGTTCACCTTATCTACTACATATGCTATTTTCTAAATTAACCTTTGTTAAATAAGTCATTATTCTACCAAAGCTGTTTTACTTGATCATGCGGTATATGTTCAGGGTTTATCTCTCTGAATATCTTTCTCTCTTTATATTGTTACGTGTAGGCTCGTACAAAAATTACACGAAAAAAATAGTGAAATCAACAAACTTTCTAAATTTTAACAAGGATAATTTATATCTTTTGAAAGCACAACAAAATATAAAATAGGATTTATGGTTTGGGGATATAATCCAAAATTAATCCTATTTTTGAAATATAAATCCTAACACTAAATTGTTCTAATTGAATCCGGGTTAGAATCTTGATGAAATTCCAATATGGGCGTTGATGACGTCAAAAGAGGTCGTTGTATTGGTGGCAACAGATCCTCAAAAGAATCACAGTTTATAATGTTTCCGGCCTTAGATCCTCAATAGAATCACAGTTTATAATGTTTCCGGCCTTAGAATTCTCAATAATTTCCACTGAATGTCTTTGTCCAAGAGTTTTTATAAATATGAAGCACTTCTGTAGTTTTCTATAGATATAATTATTAATTCAGTAGAACAGAAAAATTATTAAACAAACTCATCTATCAATAACAAAAATAACCCTGATCTACAAAGGTATTATTTTACGACTGACTAAAAATTACTAAAAACGTTAGTTTTCAACACAGTTTTAGATCACTCAGTCACGTTTTCACTTGCTACAAGACATTTATCACGAACTCCAGGGTAGACCCAATTAAGAACACGTGGGCCGACAAAAACATGGAAATAGCCAATCGTTATCACTCGATGTTTTCAAACTACATGAACCAGAATGACCTAAAAATAATGTAAATGTAACACGTTTTGCGTTCTATACAACAGAATTTACTGCCAAAAATGTCAAATCCCGTGACAATAATCATTACAATAGAATGTAATGAAACAATAAAATAAAAAATAATTTTAAACTAACACGCAAAATATTGCATGCAATTCTATTTGAAGTTTAAATAAACATTTTTATTTTACTGTATGTTTTCTGAATATCTACCATCCAAGCTCGTAAATAAATATACGTTATCTTTAGATACCGAGATTGTTTTTTATCGAATCTGTGATCTAAAACTAAGTACCAAAAGATGTGAAACCAAACAATTTTAGCAAAATTAAAAAAAAAAACACAATATATTTTCGTATAATAAAGGTGAACATTCAAACGAAATAGATAGCATTGTAAAATAAATCCCATATAGTCATAATGTTTTATCATATATGTTACGAATGAATTCCCAAGTTATCGTGTCTCAAAACATGTCCTAAAAATGTAACACAAGCAAATCAAAAATCACTTTTACCTAAACTAACTGTCAGATATGCATCACTGATTCGATCAAAGAATTTCAAAATGGTTTCAAATGATCTCTCAAACTATTGTTGCAGATATAAGCAGCATAATTATCAAGACCAGATGTTATCATGTTCATTAAAGAAAGGAATGTTGACGTGGCATTTTCATGCCAAAAGTCGTAATTTCCAATTTTTCCAATGTAATCATCAATTGATGGCATTGGGAATAAACCAATTTTGGTATTAATATTACAAAAACACGTGGTAAATGTCAGTTACTTTATTTTCAGCAAATATTGAATTTAATTTTTTAAATATTCCTACAATATATGATTTATCCTCTAAGGATGATGTTTCACAGATGTAGAATCTATAATTTCGAAGCCCTGGAATCTTATAATTGTTCGTGAAGAGACATAAGAAAACAAGTGTTTATATTCATATAATGACTGCTGTAATTCACTACAAGAAGACTTCTCATAAACAAGGAAATTCCTGCGTCCCATTCGATTTTAATAGTGATATAGAATCTTTGGATCAATGCTTCATAATTCTCCATGCTGCAATCCGACTGAGGTTTGCTTGTCACAACAAATATGTCGCTTTAAATACACGAATGTGACCTTGACCATTTTAAATCGTAGCATTTTAAAAAACTTTTTTCTTTTGATTATTTAGCAATCATAAACATGGTTAGTTCTAATTCTTTCAGTCTATATTGCATTTCAATTTATTTTTCTCTCTTGAGTTGTATTTGCTTTTCTTCTCTTTGAATTTCCATTTCGTTCTCTCTCTCTCTCTCTCTCTCTCTCTCGGTGCTATTATCTGCATGTTTTGTTTCTATCGCTCTCTCTAGACCTGTAATTGCATTTCCCTATGTTATCATCCCTCTGAATTCCGTCTATTCAAGATGTATATCCAGGAAGTTTCATTAAACTATTTACAATTTGTAAAACTTACAATCTAAATATGTAATACGTCACAAATATCATTCTCCTTTGCTATGACATTGCCTTCTGAGATGCAGTACTGATCTTGGTACTAATATATACGACATGCTGTCTAGTAATTGTTGTTAGTAAAAAATGTTTTAGACTAGGTACTGAAATAAGTCAGAAAATACATGTTTAGTTGATATAACGTTGATACATAAAATAGGAATCCAATTATGCTACATGACATATTGTTATGTCAGTTACGTTATCAAGGTTACCAATGATATTGAAAGACGAACGGAATAATGTACTGGCAAAGCTTTAATAAAATACACCTGTAACAATGGTTGAATATTAATAATAATAACAAAAACAGTGGTAGTCGTGCTAATAATGGTTATACTGTTGTTGCTAGCAGTGGCATTTGTAGCAGTCGCTGCTACTCCTGTTATAGTTACAGATACTGAAGAAGAAGAAGAAGTGTGACCAATACAGGTTTTTATTCATATTTATACATGTGGTCCAGCATCATTAACTTCATAGCTCTAACTTCACATCCATCGATCATATCGATTAAATATGCTATCACGTTAGATTTCTCCCCACCAGAATAAATCAAATTAACATTAAATTTCGTGATAATTGTGTTACTTTCAAAACCCTGTATAAACTATGTGCGTCTATTGCGAGTTTAATATTTAAATGTTGTTTATAACTGAGTCTTGCATTAAAAAATTGTATTCATTATCTTCACTAACGCTAGCAATAACACTTTCGTGACTTAATTTGTTAACTGTAATTTGTGCAAGCTGATACAACGAATATCCAATGAAGAACAATCATCGTCAGATAAAATGGTTCTTATATGATCAGCCGTACTTAATTATTCACAGACATGTGACATCTCATCCCAGAATGTTGAACTCGATTATAAGCATGTAACATATAGGGCTGCATTAATACGAGGCCAAACGTTTTTTATTGTATGTTTACATCAAGTCGAACATAGTTTTGATTAGTGGTTCACAATCTTGGTTTGCGACCGAAATGGAGCGGGTTCGATTTCTTTCCATATCACGCTGACAAAGCCGCCTTTGTATTTCAATGGGAAACATACGTTATTCCAATTTTCTGAGCCTGACATATGAATTCGCCATTAAGCACAAAACAACAAATAAAATAAAAACAATCCTCAGCAGCCAACATAAGGTACACTTAAAGAATAAAGCTGTTGAAGGAAACAATAACGATATGGATTGCCAACTTTTTAAACATCACTTAGAATACTCATTTAATATAATTTCTTAACTTGGTTACATGATGAATTCTCCAGTTCCAATTGATCAAATGTGTAAAATTAGCGATGAATAGTACGCTAAGCATTTTCATTTAGGGATACTCTAACTTATTACGTCCATCGTAGATATTCTGACGGGCACAGCGTCAGGTTTATGCATGATGTGTAACACAAATTATGTTTTATTGCCTTCTTCCTTGGGTAGTACTTGCCTGCAGTTGTTGTGTTGTCTGGATGGCTTCGTGTCCCCACCACTTCAGATATTGAAGAATTCAAACTTGACAACAATATCAGGGAACCAACTAAAAAAAGCAAGATTAGACTAATATGGTCGGGGGGGGGGGAATGACACACCATGTCACTTTTCTTAATTCTTGTTAAATTAATAACATCCCTTCTCCGTTTGTTTTTCCGCAAATGAACCTTGAGATTTCTCCAGATAATTTTTGTTTATAGAGGGCCAATTATTCACATGCTAGAATGAATCAATTAAAATTAGAGAGCAACAAAAGTTCGGGAGGACCCTCTTCGTTACCAAATAGCCATACAGGGAACTTGAGGTCAAATGTGTCCATCAGCAGTAGTTCATATTTTAAGTGCTTCACCTTAGAGTCGTTAGTTCTGCTCCTTCGTTGTTGTTTTATCGCTCCTGATCATACCGTACTGTAACTTACGAAGAGACTGAGCCTCTATATTTTATTAGGGAGTTTGAGGGATTTTTTTGTGTGTAAATACTTCTGCCAAAGTGTAGTCAAAATATATAACTGGTTTCAAGATATATCAATACAATTTTACAAGATCCTCCCACCATATTCCTTTCCCAGATATTTGATTGTTTATCGCTTGATGAGAAACGAATAATTTAATTAAACATTTCTGGAAGCCAATTTATCTATATAAGCGAATAACATGACAATTTATGTTAGCGTTTATAAAAATGTGTCATGATTTTAGATGCTTGTCCTACAAGCCAGCAATTGCTGATTGTTATGGTACTGCAGAATAAAATACGTTGAACCTTATTTGTCAATCGCAAGTTCATATGACGTTGTACATTACTAGTTAGGTCGTGTACATGAAAATTCGTATATACCATCGGATACATACGACTTTACGTAAAAAAGTAGCACGTTTTTCATTTACAATCGTGACTGACAAGCATATTGTTAGGTTGTGACATTGTAAAATTGTTGTTCAGCGTTCAGAATTCTGGAGAAGCACCGATAGGCCAGTGACGTGAATTAATGTCACGTGACATAGTACATATGCTCCTCGATAGCAACACGTAGTACATAATCACCCGAGGCAGGCGATATCCTCTTATTAACCTATATGGCTAATATTATCTTGAAGATTATTGAATCAAGGCAAGATGCATTGTTTCAGCTATGTACACAACGTGCGTACATCTCCTCTGCAATACAGAACTATTCCAGACTGTATCCAAGAGAAAGCTGCAGATATCCCAGACGCCGAAGCGTTCGTCTTCCTTTATGAGGACAGTGGCCGAACAAGCATAACATGGAGTCAGCTTTATCAAAAGTCAGTTGAGTTTGCGAAAAGCCTTGTGCTATTAGGAGTCAATGAGAAAGACGTGGTTGCCATTTCTGGTCCAAACTGCCCCGAATGGCTATATGCAGCATTTGGAACAATGATGGCAAGAGCCATTCCAGCGATAATTAATATCACATACTCAGATGGCAGTGATGTTGTAGCTATGCTTAAAAAGCTTGAATCATGTTCAACATTCATATTGCATCCTGGATTTGAAAATAAGCAATGGAGGATTCTAAAGTCACTGTTAGAAAGCATAGATGAAATTGGAAATACTGTATTCAAAAACGTACCGTCAATGAAACATCTTATATTTATGGCTAAACCTACAAACGAAGGTGACCTTCTGATTCCTTCGGTAAGTGAAATGATTGAAGGCCATCCTCATGATTTGGAGCTACCACTAATCGATCCTGAGGATATTGCATTTATCTTTCAAACGTCTGGCAGCACAGGCATACCAAAACCCCTGGCACATACTCACTTTTCCATCACTTGTTTTTCATCAAATGACGTAATAAACACAGACTTTAGAAAGTACAATGATAGAAACTTTGGCTGGATAGGCGGATTTCCTTTTACTGTATGTACAGGAGAGACGAGGATTACTCCCTGTTACTTGAGCGAGACGGCAAATTATTTGGACATCATGATTAAATCTATACAGAGGGAAAGATGTTCATGGGCCATGTGTTTACCATCTATGTTGAAAGCATTGATAGACAGAAAGGTAGGTACATCGAATCATTACGTGCAAACAGAAAACGGTACAGTTAGACATAATAAAGATATTGATTTCAAATATTTTCCATGCAAAGTGAGGGCATAGTTAGATCTACCCAAGATATTCGTTATCCAAATTTCCAGGAAATGCGAAAGTCGTGTTCGGTGAAATTAATAAAGTTCTAGAAATATCTGTTTTTGTATGCTATCCAAGAGTAACCAGGTTTAATAAAGACAGAATAAGGGCAAAAAGAACAATATAGAAAAACTAGAGCACTGATACTTTGCGATATGTATCGATATCTTGTGAACAGTTACTGATGTCAAACTTTCCTTTGGTTGACTTATATTAAGAATACACTGATGCGCAGTTGTAACTTCTCCCCAGGCGAAAGGCGAAGTTATACAAGATCAATATTTAAGCAAAGATTAAAACGTTCGCTTTCACTATCGTCAATGACACTCTGAAGTAGAGGATAAAGAACATTTCTTTCTGAAATCCAGACTTCTGGCTTACAATTCCAACGTTTGATTCGGTGATTCATATCCATTGATCTATCGGACATCAGTTATTTTGAGCTCAATTGGAGAATGATTAAAACTTTTGGGTCAGTGCGAAGAGTTTAAACTTGAGTGTACATTCATACAATTTTCATGCTGCATAATGAACAAACGTGTTTATATACAAAATGGTTGAAAGTCGCAATGTATTTTCTTGCAGAATATTAATCAACATTGAAATTGATTATATACATATGTAACAAATATGATGTTATATGTAATAGCAATGTTAGAGTTTCTGTATGTACTGAAGTTAGATTTAATTTGTGTTTGTGAATAAGTAGCCAAAACTACAAAGTTCATTGTAAAAAAAATAAACCCCATTCAAAAATACAAAAGACACTACAACAGCCTACACAATGAAATAAATAACGACAAAGACAATGCTCTCTATTGAAGTGTTTCTGGCGATTGTTTGTCTACGATTGATTGATTTGCTGGAAGGATAAACATTATGTCATTAAACTAAGATATAACTGTGTGCCTACAAATTTTGACACTATTTCTTGCGAACCCAATCATTTGATGTATATTGATAAAGAGTATACATAACTGCTTGATTTTTATTATTTACTTTAATGTAGATCTTCTGCGTTATCTGATAACTAGGAGACATAATACATGCTTTGAAATCAATGGCGCATGTATTGTCGTCAATGCAACTTTCTTAGCCTCAGTTTTGTATAAAATAATTTTACAAGTCATATCAAATTAACGATTCGCGGGCGAGACAGTGTACCTCAGAATCTATTTCATTGTGCAGATCTTCATTTACAGAATATTAACCCGATACTTGATTTCTTATTTTTGTTTTGCTATCAAATTGCTTGGCCACTTACCAATATATTTTATTCTTTTTCAGAACACATTGCCTAATGACTGGCCTTTAAAGGTTATTACTTTGGGAGGACAACCAATATCTGCTCTATTTTCTTCAGCTGTAGGTACTGTGTGCAGCACGCTTTTTGTTGGATACGCCAGTACGGAAAGTTTGACAATAAGTGGCAAGGTCGTAACGTCTCCAGAAGAATACCAAGCATTTTCTGCTGGATACGTCATGAAAGGGATGGAAGTCAAGGTCGTAGACGACGAAGGTCACCCAGTGTCTAAAGGTACACGAGGCGAAATCTATGCGAGAAGTTCAACGCTTTTCCTGAATTATTTTAATGATCCTGAAAAAACAAGGAAATCCAAGACGGAATCAGGATGGTACAAAACTGACGACGTTGGATACCTAACGGAGACAGGAGAACTTTTTGTTGAAGGAAGAAAATCGGACATTATTATTTGTGGAGGACTAAATGTCACACCTTCTATCATTGAATCATTGTTGAAAACTTTCCCTGGAGTCGACGACGTGGCTGTAGTACCTGTCTCCCATCCAAGTCTTTTTCAGGTCGTTTGCGCATGTGTTGTTCCAAAGGTTGGTTCCGGTTTGACAGAGGAGGCCTTACATACATTCTGTAAGGAAAAGCATGTAGATAAAGCTGGGAGATTTACAGTTTTACCCACTTACTACATCTTTCTTCACAAATTTCCCAGAACAAACACAGGAAAAATTGACAAAATATCTTTGGAACGCGAAGCAAAAGTGCGCTTTGGTGTAAATTCACCTTAACAATGGAGTCTTCATTGTATTGTAAATTCTCGATAGTTGTACAAATCTGCTGCATGAAAAATGTCCAGTATGCTAAACATAACATATCCAGAAAATCTGAAATGAATGCAAACTGATGATCGGAAATATCTTTCCAAAAAAAAAGAAACTTATTGAACTATACGGAATCATGCTTTGTTAGCTTGTTTGTCTAATGTTGGCAATCATGGCTGCATACTATTTTGTATTTTGTAGTGTCAGCTGATTTAGTCATAAAGCTTAGTGTATTTCAAATGCTGATTTTAACTGGAATTTAGGTGTTATAAACCTCAATTCCTCAAATCAAACGTTCAATTGTAGTATCTCAGTTTTCCACAAGTTGATTGACGGTTTCACTTTGTCGAGAAAATGGTTATATAGATATGAAAATGGTACTTTTCAAATATAATGTTACGAATGAAGCTGTAATTGTATGGGTCATGCTCAATACCTTTACACTTGACGATGAATGAAACATTGCTTTTATGTACCGATTTCTTGGTACTTAACCACATTGGAGAAGTTTCGTTGAAAATGAGTTTTGAGAGTGGAACAAGTGAAGGGATACGTAAGTTAAATTGGTTTGATGAATTGTACCTTGTCCGGCAAATTTATTAGTATTAAGCATTTAGAGTTGGTCTATACCTTAGTGCTTGATAAGTATATTGATGGCAAGCGTGGTGGATGTGGCAAATTATGTTCCCTCTCCACAGAAGATTCTGTAGCAATATCACTATTATCTATGGAAAAAGTTAAACTGGTCAATTTGAACTATCTGAGGAGGCGGCTAATATTTACTGATAAGTACCAATCAGAAATTATCACCATAATAAATACATAGGTATATAAAGACCAGAAAAAAAACGCAGTAAGGTAACGATATTACCCCATCCTATACGACATAAACCATCCTAAAACTACAGTCAGCTTTTCCTCTCCATGTTAGATGTCTAGACAGTTATGTTTCGTGATAAATAAGATATTTTATTCTATTCAAAGTATCGAAGTTGCCGAAATCACACAGTAGTGGTATTGAGTAATCGCTTTACGCTATTGGCCAGTAAAACTATGCGACCTTGTATTGAAAAATACCTTCCTGAAATCGGTAAGAAGAATATTGATTGCACAAGACACAAAATATTATTTTTTCACTTTGATAAGCCACATGTGAGCTGGTGTCTTGCATTTATCAATTTTCGATGCAGCATGACTTAGTCACACGATCACCCAATGTGGCAACGTACATTATCATGGCTAATAGAATTATCACAAATCATATGCCTACAAACGTTGCTTGTATCAAGTAGTACTTGACTTCTGACATCAATACGTATTATTAGACCGCGATCTTCAGATTTCGTGATCAATGTATGCTAGATGTTGCCTGTAAAAATTTAAATTTAGAAAACACTGTACGTGTGACATGTTTACGAATGTAAAGGATATACTTATCAGTTTAATATATGCAGGGTTTGATACAAATTTAAAACATTTGCACGATTATCCTATTTTGCTGCCTTGTGGTTTTACGAATTCGTTGTTTTCAACAGCGAGTGCGAGTGTTATGTATAAGGGAACCCTAGTCAGACTTATACGTTGTAAATTATATTCTTCAAAACTTTCCTACTCCTACACCTGAACACTCGATTGTTTATAATAATAGCACAAATAAAATACACCTGACTTTCTAGACAATCTGAGGATCATTACGGAACTGGACCACTCATAGTTTGAAACCAAATTACGATGTACTCTGTAGACCATAGTTATACTGCAAAGTTGGGAGTTCTCATGTCTTATATAGACTAAAATACATTCTACTTCCTAGACCGAATTTTAATGCCCTGAGTGAACATTTGGGAAAATGCTAACTAAAATGAAATTTTAATCAAAATAAATAACAGGACGAAGCTATATTGTGATTTATGCAGCAATTTCAGAACTGGTAGAAATATTGAGTTGAAGCTAAAAGCAACCATCTTAATTTAACAATTTTATGTCACAAAGTCTATTATTTTATAAATTCCAATGGAATGAAGGTGTAGCCAATACTGGTTGTTTTATAAAATAATCCCCCAAATGTTGATTTACCCAGTTTCAAGCATAGAACAGGCATTATGCAATGTTTAGAAAAGATGAAGATTTGCAGATTAGATTAATTATGATTACTTCGAGATAAGCATCATTCATTACCAATAGCACGACAGTTAAAAAGTAATAAATTATGTAATCGATCTGAGTAACTATGTAACATGCATTCAGCTAAATTTATAGTGCCACTTGAAGATTTCTTAAACTTTGCTTGCTCAAAGACAGTTCGATTAAAAACAACAATTAGTAATTCAGAATCTAGCTTGTTTCAGAAACAACGAAAGGAACCTCAAAATTTGACAAAATTCTGAAATCATTCGTGTGTTTAAAATATTAAAGAGACACTGAAAATGCTGACAGCTAACTTCACACTGTAGAAGTATGTGCATTTGAACTGTTCATAATGCTTAAAACCAATTTGTCAAGCGCAACGTAATGTCGAGATGTTTTATACCGTCGTTACGGCATCTTAACTGCTATCCTGAAACACAAATATAGCTAACTGAACAATCGGTGTACACATTGCACATGGAAGATAGAAACGATTTTACCACAAAAAGGTCTATGTTAGCCGCTTTGATGATTCGTCGCTAACACATAATAACCAGAGGAAGGTATAGAAACATAAAGATTGCAAAGATGGATTCAAATACATATTAAAAATCATAAATGTCTTCTCAAAACACGCTTGGTTTGAGAGAGCAAAATAATGCAAAACGGGAGATGACATACACTCTGCTTTATGTAAGAACACTTCATACGATGAATGCCAGAAAATAAACATGTGTATGACTCAAAAAATATTTGCATAAATGCAATTAAGGACTTGCTATATAATGAAACATTTAATGCTTCACCTTGAAAGTACTTCACTAGAAAGAAAATAAAATAGGTTGACGTCTTTACAAGCCTACTTTATATATACACACTCTTCACGCTTCAACATATATGAAGCCAATAAGGAGAAAACATATCAAAATTACATATCAGTCTATTCAGTTTTGGACCAAAAAGATACGCTTATAATTCATTCCTAAATTCATATTACTGAAGAAGTCTGAATATCATAATTTTAAACAAGAGATGCAACAACATAAGCTTAAACGTCACGCATGACATTTTTCATCTTAATCAACAATTATTAGGTGGTCTTGACTGTTTATACACTGCCAGACTTAAATGAAAAGGATAGCGAGAATGTGTTTTACAAAGAGGTATTATATTTCCGAAAGGGAAACATCAAAAGATGGTATCTCATAGATGGTATTTCTCATAGATGGTATTTCTCATAGATAAACCTATTGTACCAATGTTTACCACATTCTTTATTATAATTTAGTAGCAGCTTTTGTCTTTTTGACAACAAAGTATGTTCTAGAATGAAAACTTCTATTAAGTGATAGAGAATTTCCAGAAAATGGCAATTGCGACTTTGGTTAATTAGAAGGTCATAATCATATTTATTTGAAAACTTACTCATTCATGTGATAATATCAGGGACATTATAATCTATGTTGTTGTGTTCAGTTATTTTGATTTGAATG
>QKMX01188116.1:0-10521 GCA_003401595.1 Venustaconcha ellipsiformis
GTCAGCAGACTTGCTGTTTTGGCCCATGATAGGCCAAGTCCTTCACATGGAATGGTCTTTCCATCAATTGGTCTTCACTTCGATGCTCTCTTTTGGGGCATTTGATGATTGACTGTTTTGCAAAGAAGTGGTGTCACAAGTTACCGACCTTTGTCCCTCCTGTCCCAGATCCAGAAGTTTGGGCCATGGATGCACTGTGAGTTTGTTGGGAGGGGGTTGTGGGCATATGGTTACCCAACCGTGGTCCTGATGCCAAAAATAATGCAGACGTTATGTGGTCAGAATTGCAATATGATTCTGACAGCCCCTGTTAGGTGGAACAAGCCCTGGTTCACCAGTTTACTTGATCTAGCAATAGATCTGCTTAGGAAGATCCTTTGCATTCCAGATCTTCTCTAGCAACCATGGTCACTAGTGTTCCTTCCATGCCTAGACTGTCTTCTGCATGCTTGGATCTTATCAGGACAGCCTTTTGTGACAAACAATTGAAACCTCTGAAGACTTATGAGGGAAAGTGGCATCAGATGAATAATATTGTCTCTCTGAGTGCCTCAATCCCTCAACTGGATGACTGAAGTGTCAATTATGAATTATCAGATTATTTAGCAGTTGTGACCTAATACAGTTGATTGAAAATGAGAAAAAATATCTGGAGAGGCAATGGAATGTGCTTGTGGGTGACAGTGATGACGATGAAAAGGAAAGATGGTTTTGAACTGGAGGAAGTGTGTACTGCACATGTTTTTGTTTTTTGATGAAAATCTTAGAAACAAAGATTTATTTCAGCTTTCTGTGAGAGTTGGACCCACCCAAGTGTATTTGATTGTACTTCATCATCCAGTGAAACTCAAAGGAGTGAACATTAAAGTTTCAAAAGCAAAGCGGGTTTTTAACCTTAAAGGATGTATATTGCACAAGTGATATACCATATGGTTTAGGAATCCAAATCTCCTCTGATCCTTCCCACCCCATTTATGATCTTTGGACACTTATGTTGATGTGTAAGGCCAGAGTCAATTGCCTGTAAAAAAAAAAATTGGAATTTACCACCACCATGCATTTGTGGCATAGGGTAGATACTTACCAATGGGTCTAGGAAACAAATGATGTTATGTCAAGTCATATCAGCATGAAGTCAATAAGAATTGATTTAATTTGAGAAATTGTGAGTATTCTAATTGTTTATGTCTTTAATCTGCTTACAGATGAGACAAAACTAGAGAGTTGATAAAGTTGCACCTGGCACTCAACATTTGCCATGTTAGGATGTATATGGGAATACAAATTTTGCAGCCTACATGTTCATGTAGTCACGTAAACAGTAAATCCCTTTCCAATGTTCTACCAAAATTCTAAACTTTCAAATGAAAGTCATACACTGCTTGTAGAGGAATGAAAAGACACATAATTCTCAACTTATTTAATATGAGGACAATGACTAGAAAGCTATTGCTTTTGTGGCACTTTAGAAAAAGATTCATCAAGAAGGGATTACTCATCAACAATGATTGTATCACATGACTAGCAAATTGATGTATTCTCTGCCAGATGAATCTGGTTTTGCAGTGGTGAATTCTTACTATTTGACAATAATATGACTGAATCTACACCCCAACATAAATGTAAAAGTAAAATGGTGTGAGAATGGTTAGAGGAAACTCAGATTAATGTTTTAGGTGTTACTAACAATAGCTCCAGGAAGCTTCATTTTATTCACTAATCATCAAAGGTTGCAAACAAAAGCAGACTGTCTTTTGATCTCTGTGAGTTTGAGCAAACATTTTATCACTTGTTTAGAGTATGAACAAGTTTTTGTGCCTAACAAAATGATAGTTATGTATTCCACAATATCAGTTAAGATGTCAATTAGTAATTTTATTTAGGAGCCATATAAGCTGATAGTGAGATAAAAGTTTTTGCATGAGAGAGATAGAAGAGATAAATGAGTGCATGTACTCACTTTAGAATAATTAAGAGAGAGAGAAAGAGATGATGAGTGCATGTACACAGTTGTAGTTTTATTGATTGTTGCTCAGTAACTAAACAAAATTCATTCATCCTGGTAGCATACTCTTGCTGCTACTAATAATAAATCTGAAATAACAGTAATGATAAATACAGTTGCTTCATTTTACATGATTTTGTCTTGAGCCAAGTCTGAGCTGTCTACCAAAGCTAATTTTGCCTTTAACAATGGGTGGCTGCTGTAGACACGTGTGTGTGTGTGTCACATGGAGACAGAAACAAACATTGTATTAGCTGGACATTGACCGCCATCAAGGGATTGGATCACTTGACATAATTGGATATATAAAATATTGCCATATCAAATTATCTTGGATTTGTTTATCCAGTAAGATACATACTCGCTTATAAGTTGAGTAAAATACAAACAATAAAGATCCTGAACTGACATTGCATGAAGCATCTGCAGATCATCATCAGTGTTATTTGTTCTACCAATTACTCATAACAAACTCCACAGACCCATATCTGCTGATGCATTATCCGATGGCAGATCTTGATCTTTGCATTTTTTGCTGTTGGACTTGTATATATGATAAACTGTCAGATAAACAACTTAACAACATAAAATAAAAGATCACCAACTATGTTGATTTCTAAGGTTGCTAGATGTAGTTCACACATTGTTCTTTGACGGACAATAAATATAGCTATTGCTGAATAAGCTTGTTTGGTCATATGTTTCCCCAGTTTACACAATAGCCACAAAGCACAAGACAAAAGACGTGAAAGCTTATATCCTGGACTTGTAAAAAAAAAAACTATAACAAATTAATCCACCATATAGTTTCGCAGTAGTCATTCAAAGTAGAAAAGCAGTTAAATAACATGTCAGATGCCACCAATTTAAACTAAATTATTTTATCTTGACATGGGTGTCTTTTAATTTCTTTCCTCTACGTGTCTTGTGTACCAGGTGAATCATTTTAAGCCCATATGGGCAGTGTTTTGTTTTTAACATGGTAACTTGGTGACCTATTTTAGTCTGTAACATAGGACTGCATTCTTTTTTTAATTAAATGCACAGTTCATATCCACTGTAAGTAGGGAAAAGCTGTTTGTACATGGTAACATTTGTTTTAATAAATGGTTTTTGTTTGTACATGGTATCTTTTCTTGAATATTTTTTTCGTTTCAAGGGTCCTATTAATAGAAAACCATCACATTCATCAAACAAAACACAGCATCTGATATTCAATGGGTAAAGCAATTCCTTCTCTCATTGTAATGATAATGTTCTCACAAGCAGTATAATTCATTTTGTAAAGCTTGTACTCTCTTGGTAATGATAACGTTTCTCATAAGCAATATAATTCAATGGGTAAAGCTTGTACTCTGTAATGATTATGTTCTCACAAGCAGTATAATTCAGTTTGTAAAGCTAGTACTCTCTTTGTAATGATAATGTTCTCACAAGCAATATAATTCAACAGGTAAGGGTTGTACCTGTTTTGTAATACAGTTCTCACAAGCAGTATATTTCAGTAGGTAAAGCAGTTCCTTGTACTCTATTTGTAGTGATAATGTTCTCACAAACAGTATTATTCCAAACAGTAAACCAGTTCCTTGTGCTTTCTTTGTAATGATAGTGTTCTCACATGCATTATTATTCAGTGGGTAATGTTTTCACAAGCAATATAATTCCAGTGGGTAAAGCAATTCCTTGTACTTTATTTGTAATGATAAGGTTCTCACAAACAGTATAATTCAGTGGAAAAAACAAAACTCTTTACATTTATATTGTATTGTTATATTCTTCATGACAGGTTTTATAGGATTAGTTTTTCTGCACAAATCTTAAAATGTGCAAATTTTTTTCTGATCAGTAACATTAAGTTTACATTCTTTTAACTAGGAACCTTTCTGTATGCTCACCATAATGTTAGGATGACTCCATCTGTTTCCTATTTTATTTCTGTTCAGGAAATTGAGTTCTCCATCATACTGTTATGATGCTTTTGTAAGTAGCTTGCATTTAGGGCAAGGACGAAATATTGACATGGGCTCAAAAGGTCAAAGGTAAACACCACAGAATAACATACAATGCCTTGCTTTGTTTAACAGATACCTTGAAAAAATTGTGTGAATGGCTTGCATTGAAATAAAAAAAAATATTGATTTGGAAGTCCAAGGTCAAGGTCGCAATGACTCTTAGGATAAAAATGGTTGCCATATGATCTATTGAGTAACACTTTGACCAGACTTTGTGACTGGCTTGCATCTGAGACAAGGATACCAAATGATCATAGGGTTAAAAGGTCAAAGGCCAAGATCATAGGGACTTTAACAAGGAAAAATGATTTCCATAAAACAACATATTGACCAAACTTTGTGCATTTGAGACAAAAGGGCACATATTAATCATATAGTCAGTAAGTCAAGACCACCAAGACTGGAATGATCTCTGCAAAATAACAAATTCTGTGTAATTTACCTTCACCAAAGTTTGTAGATGGCATGCAGAGGCTTAAAAAGAACTTCATGAATCTAACTTATGAAAGTGGGTTTTATATAATAATACTGCTATAACCACATGATGGACATACTATGTATTTTACTCATGTTTGATAAATTGGCAGTGGTTTGCCCAAGCAATCTTTGTCTTTGACACTCTTCTATCAGATTACAAATAATAAAGTTACTGTTGAAAAATTATTTTAAAAAAACATTTTTACAGAGAAGTCACTTTAATTTTCTCTTAATGGACTGCTCAATAACACATAATCATGTACTGTGGCTGAAAAATTATATTGATAGTAGTAGATTTCATCTATTTATGAACAAGTTTTACATTTTCATTTAACTTGTAAAAATTTAGAGGTTTTATGCTTTATTGAACTCGTGTCATGTCTCTAATCATTCCATTCCAAATGTTTGTGTTTGATTTTTTCATAAGTTCGTAATTTTACCATATTGTGTATAATTATCTCAAGATAGTTTGGGAAAATATTGGGTAATTCTAGGTTTATTTCTATTTTCAGAGCTTCAGCCCAGAATGAAAGGTTGGCTTCTGGCCAGTGTTGATGGTAAAACTCTAGGAATTATTCCAGCGAATTATGTGAAGGTTCTTGGGAAAAAAAGAGGTGGAAAATACCAGTCCCAGACAGGCCCGCAGAATTCTGCCACTAATCAGCAGCCTTGGTCACAGGAACAGGGGTCAGTGGGGGCACCACAGTTAAGCTCTTCATCACAAGTCGTATCTGAAGTGAACATGCCTGTTTCCAGCAAAAGTTCTCCAGACTTGGAACAAATTTATCGCTCGAGTGGAAACAATGATGCAGCTAATATGGAAGCTGTAGATATTCTTGACAAGTCAACTGGTTAAAACTAGTTATATTATTTGTAATATCTCAGTTATTGAGTCATTGTGAGATGTGATGAGTTCTGTTGATTAAAAATTGTGTAGTTGTTGGTAATGTTTTTCATTTAGTTGAGGAAATATTCAGGCATCGAATTAAAATAATAATGAAACCAAAATGGCAGTATGGGGATTTGAAGGCCACATAAAATTAGCAATGTGTAAAAAAGATTTTGATTTTTAGTGGCAAGGTCATGCAAGTTTGTAGTAGGGCCAACATCATTTGTGTGTTGTCCATCTGTCAGCAGTGCTTGTTACCACTCTGGAGTTAATATTTCTGATCTGATTTAAATCAAACATGGAATATGGGCTATATGATCAAAGTGCATATATCATTAAGATTTCAGATAAGTTGTATAATGAATGAAATCCATGCATACTGATAGTGATTTTACCTTGGATTATCTGAGGTTAATACTCCTTTGCAAGTAATATTTCTGATCTAGTATTGGTCAAAATGGGCATGATAATGGCTGACCTTGTGGATACTCTTGTTGCCAGATTTCAGATCCAGTTTTCATCAGATTTGGAACATTAATATGGGCAAGATTTATACATATTAATGAGGTGATATTGCATCCATCTGGCTGATGTGATTACCACTATGGGGCTGTTTTTCTGATCTGCTTGTGATCAAACTTGCAAGACCTTGTACAAGTGTAACAATGACTGAGATGCATGCATATTAATGAGTTAATCTTGCATCTGAATAACTGAGTTTGTTGTCACACAGGAAGCAGTATTTCTGATTCAGTTCTTATGAACTTGAAATTTAGGCAGACATAATAAAGATCTTGAATGTGTTGATAATGAGTGAGATGAATGTGTATTAACAATGTAATTTTGTGTAAGATTGGCTGAGCTTGTTTTCACTCTGGACACTGTATTTATGATACAGTTTTGCTCAAACTGGGAATAATGTGCGATTATATCATTGAAATCTGGGTCTTTTTCATTATTTCTAAGTGATCTTGCATGTGATTGGATAAGAATTTTGTCTTGCATTGGAAGCATTAATTCTAATATGATTTATGACCTTGTATCATCAAAATCTTGGGCAATGTTAAAGGATTAGTGCATGTTAATTAGGTGATCTTTCATTTGATTATTTGAGTTTGTTACCAGTGATAAAGCCATATTATTTATCAGTTGGGTATATTATCATCAAGCTCATGGAAGACTTAGATCATGAGCAAGAGACTGCATGTTAATCATTCCTTTTTATAATTAGAAATAAATTTATGTCAGGATATAGTAAATTAAGCCCAGTCAGCATTATATCAGGTTTGGGAGATGGCTTACATAGTTTGTATTCTTACAATGCTACATAAAACCGCTTAGTTGAATGGTTAACTGTGAGCTATGTTGAGTCCACCTAGACCTCTTGTTTTATTGATAATGAATGTGGTTATATTTCTGCTGTAAAGTTCTACAGATTGCAATGAATTTTTTTCATATATCTTCCATTCATAGGAATGTGTGACTCAGTATGGTGATTGAGTTACAAATCCTTACAATTTGTAATAGTAAGCAAAAATTATCAATTTGAGTAAAAAATGTAAAATATTTTGAATTTTTTATCTGTTAACAAATATGACTTTGATTAGAGATTGAAGGTGAATGTCTGTGTCAGAAACATGTGGTTAACTGCATTGCCTTTTCCCTAAAAGCTTGTTGACTGGTTCCAAAATATATTCCATTTTCCTCTGTTGATATTCCTTTCCTCCTAAATATTATTTTACTGTGAATACATTATTTATCGTAAGGTACCATAGTGGTTTCTACACACCATGAATCTAAAGGACAAAATATAGGATTTCTCCATATGTGCTGAGAAAAAAAAGGAAGTTGAAATAGCAAAAACTCTGTAATAGCTGAAAGATCATGATGTATTCTCAACAATATTTTCACAAGAAATCACTAGATCTGAGGGTCTAAGTGGGTTTTGGTAAAGCCAGTGACTGTTCTTTTCTGCAGACCTTGGTTCAGTTTCAGATGTTGACATTTGCATGGATTAATGGTTGCTGATTTAAGTGGTTTATTTGATTCTTCAATCCTCACTGCAAAATCTGATAGTAACTTTATATGATTGAAAATTTGTAAATTATCAGATAAATTCTGTTCTGATTTGTTCTAGTCTATTCCATTCCATTGTAGTTTGTATATCTATCTGTCTGTGGTGTAAAGCTTGTACATTAGATTTACCTTGAATGTGTATTGTGCAATACTGCAAATGGACAGTTATATCAAAGTGAAGTTAATTTTGTCAATGGTTTGTTGAAATTGCATGGATAGTTTGTATTTACATAAAACTTGCATTGCTTGCATAATATATATCAATATATGGTGTAATAGCTCGGTAATATATATACGTTTTTTTTTTTAAAAAAAAGTAGTAATTATTATATATGATTATTGACAGTGAAATATGTTGTGATAAATGCTTTTTAAAGTTTGAACATTGATGGTCATTTACAAGTTTTAGCAAGATTATACCTAAAGATAGTAAATCAAATAATAAGATAGCTAGAAGGAAACTGCAGAATGCAAAATAGTTAAATAGATAAAAAGTTTGGCTTATCATTTTATTAAATGCAAACAGTCCTCTGAAGAGAAGATCTTCTTTTAGAGTTTGGATTTTATTGGTACTTTGAGCACATTATTTGTTATATCATTCCAAGGAAATTAGAACCAGATGCCTTTCCTAAAGACACACTGATGCAGCCAAATATGGCAGGCTGACCTGGGTGGATATTGGAAACTGGTGTCCCATTGGTTACTAAGGTGATGCCAACCTACTGAGCTTCCATAGCTTCTGTTTATATTCCATAGCACACAAGCATGCTTCAAAAAAAGTGGATGACCGAGACCACATTTCTTTCCATGTATACTTATTTTTACATGCTCTTCTTACCCAGATTCTGCAGTATGTTAACAAAAATTAAAATTCATTTTTACTTTGCCTGTTTTTGTACATTTTTGTGTGTATCATCGTATTCAGCACATACAGCTTTTTAATATACTTCATATCAAATATAAATATTTTAAGAAAATCTTGCTTTAGTGTTTTATATACTTTTCCTATAGACAAGCTACTGGGTCTGACAATTTTCTGAAGCAGATTCTAACCAATTTACCAGGTAAATAGCCTGGAAATCCAGATTGAATTGATTAGTCCACTGGGTTACCAGGCAAATAGCTTGGTAGGCCAGATTGAATTGATTAGTCCACTGGGTTACCAGGCAAATAGCTTGGTAAGCCAGATTGAATTGATTAGTCCACTGGGTTACCAGGCAAATAGCTTGGTAAGCCAGACTGAATTGATTAGTCCACTGGGTTACCAGGCAAATAACTTGGTAAGCCAGATTGAATTGATTAGTCCACTGGGCCATTAGTCAAGTAGCCTGGTAAGCCATCTTGAATTCAATGCAGTTAACCAGGTAATCTAGCTTATATGCAGTAGTTGGCTATCCATGAAAATAGTCTTAAGGTGGAAACATGGTATGGTATCGCATTTGCAATGTTGTTGTTTTTTGTCATTAGCAATGTTAAGCTTCTGTTTTGAAGTTTAAGAAGTGACATCAACACATGATGGGTTGAACATCCATTTTCTTATGAAGCACTCTCACAGGATGGAAGACGTGTACACTTTCTTATCTCCTTGCAGATGTTTATCCTTCTAAGCCACACATATAATAAGAAGGCTTCTCCCCCCAATAATCTTAATTCGGGTAGGAAACATCCCGGGGAGAGTAATTCTACCTTTCCAACAGTAGGTCACTTTAACCTTAGATATTTGAGTGATCTGAATTTTCAGCGATCAATTTTTTATACCCTCAATATCTTGGACCCAGTGTCACAATAGAAATTGGTATATTGATGCATCTCTAGGAGAGGGGATCAACAATACTAAAACTAGGTCACTGTGACCAAATTTTCAGACTTCAGTATGTGTATTTTCATAAAGTAGAAGTGCAAGCTGCACAGATTTGGTATAATGTCACATAATTTGTCCATATATTTTGTTAGGTGCAATCGGTCAAACAAACGACAGTCCCTGTACATTATGTGATGAAAGATCAGGGTCAGTCTTGTTTGCAGTTGGATATGACTTACAAGTGTGTATATGTGAGATTTGCCCTTCATTTGACTTTACATTAATGACACTTTTTGATAGATTTTAAGTGAATTGCAAGAATATTCCTTTCTTCTAAATTGTGGCTTGGTTGCTTGTTTATTCTTACAATCAATGGAAAAGGGTTTAAATCTTGTCCAGAACAGCCTGTTGTAGCATATCTATATGCAAAACAATGATCAGTCTTCCTTACCTGTCTGTACATTATTAAAAACATTCAGTGGACTTGCAATTTGTTACAAATTTGAAGCAGTCCACCAAAATTTTAAGTTTTTGGCAGTAATTTATTAATGAACTTCAAACTGATAAAAATGAGAAAATATGACTGCTGATAAACTGGCTTTGTTACCACCCTAAAAACTGTATTTTGTAATAGATTTGTGACTTCATGTCACAATCATATACCATTAAGATTTCACAAGGACTACGTGTGACATCTCTAGATATAGTAAATGTAATATAGACTTGGATTTGCTAATGCTTGCTGCCACAGGGAAACTCATGCCAAGGTCAAAGTTTGAATGCTCATGCATTGTTTTGTACACAATGGCAGGTGGGATTGCATTTTAGATCCAAGCGTAAATAACAATCTTTTCTGTTGTATGGATAAACAAATGTATTAAAAAATCATGGTCATTCCAATCTACCTGTGTCAGAAGCTCTGCTGAGATCATTTATGTTTGAATAATTGATGTTTTACAGGTTGTCAAGAAAATGTGACCCTGGAGGAAAGTATCTTGACCACAGACTCAAAATGAGAGTTGACTGTCCATACATGCCAACCATTATGCTTTTTGTCACTAAATTACACCTTATGCGTAAATGTACATGGATTATGTGATCTCAGTATAACCCCCATAAAAAATTCAATAATTTGTTTTCTAATTTTTATTAACATCCCATTGTTCCTAAAGACATTATTCTAGAAAAGACTGCTTCTGCGATATGATAAAAGGGAACACGTGTCCATAGACTTGCATGCACTTTCCTAACAGTATTATGT
>QKMX01189070.1:0-15716 GCA_003401595.1 Venustaconcha ellipsiformis
ATAATAATAATAATAATAATAATAATAATAAATTTATTTACATATAGTAGCACACTCAGCATAATGACATTTCTACCAAGAGGAGAAAAGAAAGAAAACTTGAAATATAAAACGACAAACTTAAAACATGTTGAATAAATCAGCATAAACTTGAAGGAATATGACATAAAAGTAAACAACATGTGGTACATGCATCAAAATGGTTGCCATCTTTCTATATAGTTCAACTTGCAGCAAACACAGGTATAAAAACACATGCAGAGATAAACAAGTACTTGAAATCTTAGAAAACAGTTTCTACATTATTATTGGAACAAACCTCTTCTAAAGGTTAATAATGTTTAATTCTCAATGAAACCAGTCAATGGAGATAAAAAGCACTGTATGACCTTCACATGCCATGGCAACAACATTAAACAGAATAACAGTAACAAGATGCAACAGAGTACGATCACATGGTAACTATATCGAGACATGCCACATTCAAAAACACTGAATATAGTGTATCTTAAATCTTTCACAAGTACAATATCAACTGCATTCATAGTACCTTACCTTTAGGTAGTTACCATAGTTACCAGAGTAGGGTCTGGTAGCTGGCCAGTCCTTCAAAGCAAAATATGGTATGTGATGATAACTAAGGCAATATTGGCCCAGCATATGATGTAACTTTCAACAGTAACTAATAGTAATAGTAACTTTGATTATTACCCCTTAGAGAAAATTCTCTGCCTCTTATAAGTCAATAGTGAAGGTAAAAAAAAAACATTGTTCTGCAGCTTTCTCTCAGCGAACAAAACCCTGCCAGGGCATATGAAAAGTCACCCATATTTTCAAGGGCTGTATGATTAGTGTTCCTGGAAACAGAATTGCTAAGTGGTAAAAACTATTATTTCAGAAGTTTACTGACTTAAAACAAATCCCTTTAATAGTCTCAATTATTAAAATAATTTTTTAATATTAGCATAAAATTAAAAAAGCTGAGGAATGAAAATTCCCATCGGGAATGAACAAGGGAAATAAACCTGTAAATGTTTACATTTTTCAAAGAAAGAGCTCCAAGAGGTAATAAACTGGTTACTTAGTCTATTTGCAGGGTTTACAGAGCTTGTATGACTCTCCTAATTCATTATTTAGTTTGTTATGAGTGGTGTACCAGTCTGTACATTCTGCAAAAAATCCTTCATATGACATGACCATGACAGTTGCTGATGATAGCCATGACCAGAGCTCCATGATTTCAGGTCTCTCACCACAAATTACAAAATTAGAAGCACTGAGTGGCTAAGTGATCTATAAGTGCTCTATGTTATGGATCAAAGCCATCTCGCCTTTGTGGGTGTTCAAGTCTCAGGCTTGGTCAATGTGGTATATCAGAGAGCTTGCCATACTTCATCCATCAGTTATACTGGCCACCATGTATGGCCTATGTTGTACTGAAAAATGATATTAAACCCCATAACAACAACAATAAAATTAGGTCTTTGTTTCTTTTTTATATGCTGAACTCTTGGTTTTTGGAGACATGTGATTATGTTCAAAATCCTATAGAGAACTCTGCATGACCATCAATGTGATCAATGCAATTAAAGTCCATTCAATCTGTTTTGTGCCTATTTGATAACAGAGCCTCTGACAAGGTTTCATTCTTAATGCCCACAACTGTTTTGGGATCAATTCAACTGAACTATCAGAGGTCCAAAACTAATACACCCATGGTCGGGATTGCAGAAGGAACCAGAGACACAAAGGTGGGCAAGTTGGCCTTGCCTGAGCAGGATCTGACAATCCACCCTTCTGGTAACAGCTAAACAATGAGCTGCCATCGTTCCTCATACAACTAGCAACCCAGCATGGACTGGGCAGGATTTGAACCTGCACCTTTCTGGTCATGAGGATAGCACTTCAATCACTGAGCCACAACAGATCCTCGTAAAGCAAGATATGTAATTAACATGGTAATAGTGGACATTATCCCCCAAAAGGTGAGATTTAAATTTAACAAGGCTGAATGTCATTGGGCTAGAGCATGGGGTGGGATAGTGGGTAAAGAAAGGTAACTGGTTCAATTATGTCTCTGTTTGTGAACATCTGTATAATGAAAAATGGCAGATAAGAGATTCAAAATAAAGTGCTTATGATATTTAGCCCAAAGAAGTTAGTGTGGTGACAATAGAGGTTCATAAGGTAATTCATCACATCCTGAACCCCACCAGACACTCATGTTATGACCATCTTGAACACTCCCACCTTATTGGTATTCAAGATGGTCATACAAATCTGTACAACCCAATAACCTAGAATGTAACTGTACAACCCAATAACCTAGAATGTAACTGATATAATACCATTTGAAAAACATTCAGGAAACTGATTGTGCAAAGAACAAGAGTAGCATGTAATGTGCTTGGTCAAAGTGCAAATTAATTGTTTGTCTCTTTATAATTCAGAGAGAAAGGCAGCTCTTGAATTAGGCAGAATTGTGTCTTACTTCCTTAGCAAAGGCACATTCCGAATGCCCAGCACAGATACATGAACATGAAAAGTGGGTCATTGTGACCAACTTTTGCTTTGGATGAATTGTATCTTACAAGATGAATAAACCAATTAGATTTTATGAATATGCAAAGGTCTCAGGCAAAACCTATGCCAACAACAATAATACCATCAGAAATGTGATAATATGATAATATTTTCTTTCTTATGATTTCCATGCAAGATAAACAAAATTTCCAGTCTATTGGATAAGATGAAAAGGCCAAGTTTTATAAATGACCTCTGATTTACAGAACTGCACATTTAAGGCATGTATTTGCCATTTTAACAGCCTCATTTTTGTATGAATAGACATAAATTACTGTACAATTTAATTTATGGAATTGTATAAATCTTATCTCCACCTAAAAACTTTTATACTTCAACCTGACTTTTTAAAAAAATTTTCAACATTAAGCTGCTAAAAGAAATGTACCTAATGTTCAAAGTATAATGTATGTAAAACTAACAACAAAAAAGGCACATTCCATGGAAAAGGAATGGAGTATTCCATATGCATGCCAAGATGTCGGACAGGCAGAAAATGCTGGGAGGAAAGGCTCAGATGCAAATGTTTACCTTGACATACTGGCCAGAGTAGGGCATCAACACTCTCCAACTCTTCAATGCAAGACAATACAAATTAACACAAATGTCCAAGACAAAATATGGTGCTATGTATAGATTAAATCTTTTGGGTATAAGCTAACATTTTTCAAGACTATATAATCTGCTGACTGAACAAATGCTTACCGATTCTGGATAAGATAACAGAACCGGTAAATGCCATTGTAAAATTGTCAGCGAGAAATTACCAACAACATAACTTCAATTAAGTGACTTGTCAATTAGTCATGTTCTCTAATTACATGTACCAGTATCTGATGCATTCATTTTCTAGTATGAAAACATTTAGTTAAAAATGTTGATGGTAAAAATATGAGCTATCAGAAAACTGAATGAAGGCATTAGGTTCAGAAAATTATTCATAATAAAAAATACCATGTAATGTTTGTTTAGCACATGTTTACAAGTTTAGCTTCCTCTACAATTACCATATATAGAATTATGAAATTGAATCTACAATTACCATATATAGAATTATGGAATTGAAAGTTTTATTATTGTCCTGAAGTAAATATTCCACATTAGTTTTATGAGAAGAATTTTGCTCTAGCTCAAACTAGACAAAATTGATCACAATAAATTATTTACATATCCAAATTAACCCATTACAACAAAATAAACATATTTTGACATTTTTTCATAAAAAAAAAGAAATCAGAAAATATGCCATAATATTTTGTTAGCAATTAGCTAACAATTTTATCGTAAACAATATGCTATAAACACAGTGGTAAATAATATAATTATACTTCTTTGGTTTAAATGCTCGTTACTTTGTGCAAAACAATTTCTTTCTTGGAGTCCTTCTGACCTTCAACCTTGACCCTATAACCCTAAAAGCAATAGGTGTACAAAATTTAGTCAAGGCATATGGTATGGAACTTGTGTAATTTTGTCAAGTATGTTATTGCTTCTTATGGTCCCTGTGACCCTGACCTTTTCCCAATGAATGACAAAATTAATTATTAGCTTCCTGTCTCAAATGCAAGCCACATAAATTTAGTCACAGCAGCTGAAAACATTGTGCCAGAACCATTTTTGTTAAGAATACATGCTACATTTTCCTTCTTGCATATCTTGTGACCTTGATCATTAAGCTTTGAACTCTATATAAATGGAATTTTTTCATCGTCTTGAATGTAATTCATACACTTTTGGTCAAAGTAGATGCCAACTCATGATGAAACCATTTTCCTTCATAATTTCACTATGACCTTAATCTTTGATCATCAAAACTGTCTTCCTTATCTCGAATTCAAGCAAATTTACAATGTTTGCTCATTGTTACTGGTATGCAAATTATTACATGGAAAACACATTCTCTTTGACCTTTAAGCCAGAAATTGATACAGGGTTCTTTCTTGCCTCAAGTTTGGTATTGGTAGATGTTTAAGAACTCAAGATATGGTACAGAAATCAAAGAAAAACAAAGACATAAACACAGACTGGCTAAAATAACATGATACAATCCACCTTATGGCTGGAGCATTACAAAATGCCATCAATTGTCTATAATGCTGACAAATACCACAATGAACCTTTTTGCCATCACATTCATACATTCAAAAATGCAGTTGTAAAAGGGTCACAGAAGAATGACATAAATGACAGTATTTCTTCTACCTTATAATATTACAAATCAATTGCACTTGGATCATATCAATCAACATTTGGGGCATCAAACAACTGTATTAACAGCCATATCTAAATGGACATAGGTAAAGGACAAGCCAGTCAAAACAAGCACGATTTCACTCGATCTTGTGCAAGATAATCTGAAGCAAATCATATGTACAATCAGCAATCTATTATTATTTTTTATAACATAATTCATGTTTCACAAAGAATATTTATCTGACCATATTAGCACTAGGAATTGCACTATCCCCAACTCCAGACATCCCCGAAAGATGATAAACAATAGAGCTCTCATTACGTATACCATATAAATGATAGAAATAGAAACTAACAATAATATTTTAATTACATCTTCTTGACACTGCTAGGTGGATGTGCCCATATACCAGATGTTCAGTTTAAGTATGAGCAAACACTAAATTCTGGTATTAATATGGAGGTGTGGAAAGTTTAGTCATACTATGATCTCAAGTGTTCCGAGGCAAATGTAATTTATATTTTAAAAAAAAATCCCATTCTCAATCAAAATATTACCCAAAAAACATTAGTATTACAAGAACAGGTAAAAGAAGGAAATGCAAGACCATCATCTCATGCAATCCACTCTCTTTGGAAGCTGAGGCCAGTACTATCAAGAAGCACTTCTTGCAAGATAGTTACATCAACATTCTCTCCATAAACACTAACTTGAATGATATTATAATAACCCAAATGAGATTCCACTAGTGGACCAATAAGCACCAGGGCCACATCAGATCAAAGTTTTTCAAGTCCCAGAGATCCTTGCCATGCCCTATATACTATGATGTTTGAGGGTGTCAGTCATGGTTTGGTAGCTTTAATTGGCCAGTTTCAGAACACAAACAAGACTGATAGAGTTAAGGGGGCTTAAGTGAAGTCAACAAAGAAAGGCACCCTTTTTTTACTAAATCAAGACAGTATATCAGCATGGTCAGCTGCCCTGTTAACATTTGCAATGCAACATATTCACTCACAAATATGATCATTACCAACTGTCTCTGCAAGTCTTTTGATCACAAATAAATCTAAAACCAAACAAATATGAGGATGTTAGAATATTTTTAAACAGCTTCAATTTGGGTTAAAACTTTTAACAGTCTGCTTTACAAAAGAGCAGAAGAGACATTTCCACCACTGTATCCTGTCTATACTTGGAACTTCTAAAAAGGCAGATTTCTGAGTACATTATGTACAGTGACTGCACAGAAAGGCAAAAGCAGCTGACATTCTGAGAAGGCTTTGGTTTTACCAGGGGCCTGAATCTCAACAGAATCCTTACTCTGGCAGGCAAGGAGCTTGAGCTCACTGGGTTTAAAAAAGAGAAAGCAAATGTGCAGCTATGACCAGGTTAGTAGTTGCAAGGTGAGACAAATTAGAGAAATGAAATCCAACATTACTTAACTGATCTCTAGGACCAGTCTTCTCATTCAAGATTTGAAAAGCAAATGGATGGCTAAATTTTCATATCCATATTTATCACTTTCTTGCTGCTGCAGCTGTTAAAAGGTTATAGTGACAGATGGCAAAGTTCAAGAAATCTTGAGTGTGCAGAGAGCAGGCCACATGAACATCCCACACCATACAGGTAACTGACTCATTGTTGGGAATAGCGGCCAGTATTTTAATATCTGAACATTTTGATCTTAGGAATGTTTTCACTGCCTTTCAATCCTTTCTGCAATTGTTTCTTCAAACCAAATCAAGATACCATAAATTCAAGACAAAACTACTCTGCAAGGTTCACTAAATATTGATGGTATTATAGCTTACAAACAGCAAATATGAAATAAAAAAGGAAGGGGGGGGGGACCAAGTTCACAAAAGTGGAAAAATATGCAAAACTAAGGATAAGAAACTAAAACTACAGTTAACAATACCTGAAGTAATGACAATACAATAAAAACATTATCAACTCTGCAGCAAGTGAAGGATTAATACATACATACATACATACATACACATATATACAGCAGGGACACTTTTTTTTCTTTCCAAAATGGTCAAATTCAGGAGGTAACAGAAGTTAATACCTAACAATCATGTGATCTAGTAATGTATTCTTGGAGAAATTGGATATTTTCATTGAAAAATCAATGATTAAAATTAGCATAGTGATTATTCAAATGTTACCTCCACAGTAACTGTCAGACTCTTACAATTCAGGCAGATCTATGCAAAATTAGCATAACTATGACAGCAATCATGATAATCATATTTCAACAGCGATTTTTTGTCAATACGACATTGTGTAATTTGCTCAAAGTCTATACAACATAAACAATTCGCCTTTCTACAAAATTTACTCTACTTTAGCTGCTCTACAAATTATTGGTTGTTCTGACCTAATTTGGTGATTTTCATTATTCTAAGGAGGCAAGTTCACATCACTGCTTGGAGAAAACAACAGAGAAAAAACAAAACAAACCCATTTCTAAATAAACCACCATTTATGAATTACTTAGCTGTTTGTAACTTTTTTTCTTACTGACTCCTGCAATAACAAGTACCAGCATCAATATAACCTAAAGAAAAAATGTCCACTTGTGAGCAATGAAAGGGTTATTATATTCAAACTCTGTGCAAAAACAGTGTACAATTAATGGATTTAGCCAATGCCAAATGAAATGGATCATTTCTGCAAACTTGTCTGTCAGGTTCATCTTCCCAAAATATAAGGACGATTTTTATGACAAAGTTATGTTCTACAAAATTCATGTTACCATTAGGATAATATAGAAAAGAGCACTGATCCGGAAAATGATTGCAGTATACTACAAGGAAGGATAAAAAGTTCAGTAGAGCAAGCCAATCACATTAGGTAAAAATAACAAAGAGCAAACAAGATGTTTCTTTTCTTTAAAATATTGACATCTACTGAAATTTTTTCACTCTTGATGAATCTCATACACAGCTGCATAAACTCCACTCATGACACCAAAGACCCAATTGACCAACAGATTTATCTTTTTTCACAGTACAATCAACTGCACTTTTTCGTCATACAAATGATATTTTATATTTAAAAAAAGGAATATCTTATGAAATTCCTAAGATGCTACACTAACATATCCTTACAAGTCATTTTATTCTTGTGACACTACACAAACATATCCTAACAAGTCATTTTATTTAAAAAATATCAGCAAACACCGTCATTCACTGTTCTACATATGGTTACTATTTTCATAGATATCCGCTGTTACAATAAATAACAATTTAAAAAAAAAAACAATGATCCTTCTGTGAAAGCAAGAAACCCTTTTTAAAATCCACAACCTGAAAAATATTGTTCTGTGCACACATGAGAACCCCTGCACAGATCCACAAATCAAATTACCAAACAAGTCTCCTTTGTTTGAGAACCACAAAAACTTACTCCCAAGAAAATAAATGAATTCATAGTACAATTATTGTAATTTTTTTTCATGAATCTCCAACCTTTACCAAACAAGTTAATCATGTAAGCAGGATTAAGTGTACAGTATTAACCATATTGTTTATGATTTGGGCAGAAAAGGGTTAGCAATGCACATAAGACAAATCCTAGTGGAAAGAACTGAACATATATTCCTAACACAAAACATTTAAAAGTCAAATTTTGTTTATTATTCTAGAACCATATAAAAATGCATTTCAGAACCAGTCCTACCTAAACTATTCAATGCATAAGAAAGTGTTGCTGAAAATGACCATTTGCATATGCTGTATAATCTTGTAGATAAGTACAGGACACAATGGCCTGCATCATAGAGCAGTGAAACAAATTGTTAAAATATTGGTAAATGTAATAATCTGTTTCAGCTTGTGTAAACTAATGATAATGTTACTTGAATATGTCAATGGAAACCATTTTTTTATGTAGTAAAGACTTCAAGATTTAAAGTAGAATGAAAACAGTGATATGGAGAAAGTTCCTCAACACACTGTCAAAAGAATACAATAAAAATATTAAGACAGAACTTTTCATCATCATGTAATACAAGTATAATATCAACAACCATTTAAGAGCAGATGTGTAGCAATTTTTCAAAGATATAAAAGAAACAAACCAACATGATGGGAGGCATCTAAGCACAACCATGTTTAGATTTCATTTTCTGATATAATCAGAATGACCAGCTGATCTATATTCATCAACTTTAGAAAATGAAAATGGCTATATAAAGAAGAACACATGGTTCCCCTTCACTAGTCCAGGAGTAGATATCAATAAAAGTTTTCCCTTCACATGTCAGTGAAAAGTGAATAAAATGTTTGCCCTGAAGGCTGTTCCATTTAAACCTAATGATACTCAGGGAAGGTACTTTATAATATTGTATGTCATGGAACTCACTCTAATCTGAGAGTTCATACGAAACTTATACAAAGTTCTAAATTGCATCTATGAGTGGCCACCGAACATTACAAGAAACTCCCAAGGATCCCAAGTATACTATACTGGAACTACTAAAAAATCAATGACAAAATAATTTCATTAACATCAGAACACTCTGAAAAGATATACCACAAATCAAAAGATTTTGTCATAAACAAATGTTATATACAACCCAATGTTTGAATAATTACAAATAATGTATTTAATCACAGTATACTATACAGTGTTTAAAAATGCCATGCATTATGGGTACAAACTATCTTCATATTAGATTCTACTGCACTTCAGAATTGTTGATCCACTGGTTTTCAAACTTAGGCAAGGATATATATTTGTCACCATAGGTCTAAGACAGGAAACAGTAAACTACAGTATATTTTATTTACATTACAAAATAAATTCTCATAGAATTATGCTGAGTACAAATAATATGGTTAAAACTGAAATTATTACAATGTCTGAAATTTGAAACTTTTGTCACACACTCTCCTAGGTATATGTCTGCCTATATATAATAGGCAGTACAAACTGAGTATTAATTACACAAGCATAAAAACTGCTCATTTTTCAAGACTACTCCATGCTTCATTTAACTTAAATATTTGTTTTGATGTGTCGGCCTGTACTTAAGTTTTATCCGACATGTATGTATTTGATGCGGGTATTATCTTTTTATACATTTATACATCCAAGCAAACAGAAATTACCTTCTTGATCTGTTGACCTTTTTTAAAGTCTCATGACTTTCTACTTCATTTAGACCAATTCACTTGAAATTTTTTTTAAAGTATCCGACTGTGTTAGTATCATTTGCAACTTCTTTAAATAAAATATATGCCATCATTTATTATTGTTAAACTTCATTAGTAACAGGCATCCATCATTAATTGCTAATCTATTGCAAAATATTGTATAATGCAATCATTACTGGAGACTGTTAAGGGGAAGCAGAAGGAAGTTTAAAATAAACTTATCCCCATTGCTGAATACAAGGTCCCAAAAACACTTTAGGAAATTTATCAAATCAAGACACTAAAGGAATCGAGACAAAACAAGGATCAGATCCTATGCATGCTTTGAAAAGTTAACAGAGATGAACAATTTGTATAATAGAGTTAGGGGTCAGAGTCAACAGTCGCAAAAGCAAGCATCGTACCTGTATTTGAACTTGTACAGTAGTGGGAGGTGGTGGAAGGGGTGGTGGCTGCCAAAATGAACATAAAACAATCACAATCCAATAATTAGTGACCAATACATGGACAAAATTCTGCGATATCATTTTTTGTATTTTTCTCTAATGGAAAACACTGCTTTCTATTTCACTCTTTTAGAGAACCATGTGAAGTGTATACCAAGACATCACAATGATGGAAAGTGTAAGCCTCTTTGACACATTATTTTTCAAGTAGCTAACATAGGCATATTTTCAAAATTAAAATTTTTTAAACAAATGACATGTAAATTAAATATCTATGTGTAACAGGGAATTTTAGTCTATTTCTTTTCTATTTATAAGATTTATTTGCTCACAGGCAAATTACTTTGACACCACAATCCCACTATGACCATGACCCAAATGGGCATGTGTTCATAACAATGCAACTAAATCTATTCCAACAATCAAGAATCTTTTTTTTCCACCAATATTGTACAGTCTGACAAATACAAAATAAAGGACTTCCATGACAACGGACCTTACCAGATATATACATGAACAAAACTTGTTATAACAAATGCAATAAACCCTAAAGAGCCTTTTGTTTTAACAAAAGAAATGGTGGTTTTCTTCTTTTGGAACTTCCAAATCTGCAAATCTGATAATTGTGGAAATGCTAATAGATTTCTAGTGATTATGAAAATAAATTATAAATGATGCTGCTCCGTAAATCTATATCTATTTTGGGTCACTATGGTGACAGTCTCTGGAAAAGCTGGTAATTACCTCCTCATTCTTTGCCTTCTGCTGACAAGTCATACCAATGCTGCGAGTATGGTATGGGGGTTTCAGTTACTAAGTGCTCACCTTGGCTTCATGGAGAAGCTAACAGCTTTTCTTCATACAAAAATTTCTAACTGTTCCCGTAATAGCAAGTCTGATTTCTCCAGCAAAATTTGAAGCCAGAGTTATGATTCCAATCCACAACCCAAATCTGACTGGATGAATTTTAAATTTGACTAACTTCAACCAACCAAATTTCTGAAGGTAAAATTTAGGTATATGTGTGTGAGATAATGTCTATCTGTGTTGACTATTCTGTCCATTTGTATCCATCTCTCTCTGCACATATTGGAAAGTGGGAAGATACTTACACTTCGATCCCTTGAGAAGCTTATAGCTCCCTCCTCACTTGGCAGCCCCGGCAGACTATTTAGACTACTACCACGACTACTGGTGCTGACAAAGCTACTGCTCTGGAGGCTGTGCTGACTAGCAAGGCTATTGGACTTGCTACTGTCCATGTGCTCATCATCCTTTAATTAAAAACAAACATTTCCTTAAAAACTAAAATTTTCTTACTTACCAATTTTAATCTTACATTATTGATATGGATCTTCAATCCATATCTCTGTATTGCACACTGAGACTGGAAGTAGGAGTTTTTATTAACATCTGTACATCAGTTTGTTTGGTATTTGGAAGGTGGAAATGAGGGTATTAATAAATACAAAACCATATTCATAATTGTTCAGAGGAAGAAAATGAACTTTTATAAAGCATATGAATGTACATCAGCCTGAAAACCTCTTTTTATCCCTACACGAAATCAAACTCGTTCTTTCTGTCAACTCAGAATAAAATCTGCATGTAGTTTTCTGCATATAAAATATCATTCTATCAACTTTTATGTAGCAAATTGTTAATCAAATTTTGAATAGGTAATGAAATAATAGTCACAATTATTTTTGCATTATTGTTCTCCTACTGTGCACATGCAAACTCCTGTGTATTTACCCCAACAAAGCTATGTAAGAAAAGATGGGATTCAGGTCCTCTTTTAGAATAAATGCGTTTATAAGCTGATGCTGCTTGTTGTTCTTTCATCTTATTTTTTAAAGGCTCAGACAACTGAGAATGAATTTAAATTTATTATAAGCTCAATTTTTTGTGCTCCATTAAAATTACATTGTCAGACTCGTGTAGTATTTCTGTATATTACACTGCTACATAATGCACATGTGTCGAAAAATAAAATTGTGTGTTAGAATGGTTTAGACTATGAACAGTGCTCACTTGGGTTTATAAAAATAGCAAAGGCATATTAAGGATAAGTGCTATACCATCTATGTCGGAGGCATCCCATTTTATAAGTTAGTCTAAGCATTAAATTAAAAAACGATGTAACTGAAGATAGCAGGTTTTTACACACCATCTCAGCTGAATGTGACACCTGTTATAATCGCATTCAAATTCTACACAGCATGTATGATCCTGGTCCAATGCAATACAGCCACTAACGTCCTGGCAAATGTAAAATTGGCAAATTAACCATACTGTTTCTGATTGGGGCAGAAAAGGGTTAGCAATGTAAAAGTTGGATTGGTAGCTCCATTTGACAAATAGATTGTATAGGTATCCATCCAAATGTTTTTAAAAAAAACAACATAACTTTGCAAACACCTAAGCCCCACAATGAAGCCAAGAAAGTTCAAAAATTCCCAACAAAAAACAACTTGTATTAAATTCATTTAAATTACACCATAAAATCATGCATACAAAATGGCCTACCAAACTGGATCTGTCCCAATACAAAATGACCTACCAAACTGGATCTGTCCCAATACAAAATGGCATACCAAACTGGATCTGTCCCATTACAAAAAGAAGAAAAAAGAAACAACAAGCACATGTGGGCCTGAAATTACTCACCTGGCTTAACATATGCCAAAAACAGCCAAATGCAAGAGCTGCTGGCCAAACAATTTAGGTCTGAAGGACACTTTCTGCGATATATTTTTTCCAATACTGTTCATTATATGTTACCAAAACAAATGTTTTAACAACTCTCTATTTCTTTGTTATCTTCATCAATATTTGAAAACAAATTGGCATCATTTGTTCCAACTTAAATAATGTTTTATGTCTATGTTGGTATAAATCTGTTTGGCAATTTTACAATTACTTTTGTCTTTTTGTTTTAATAAACTTGCTTAAATATTTTTCTATTATTGGCATAATTAATACAAAACTGAAAAACCTTCAAGCCAAAATTATAAGTCCAATTTGGTAAAAATTATACTTCATGAATTTTGAAAAGATGTCTTTAAATTATTGCTTCTAATTTTAATAACAGGAACCTTATCTGATGATGGGTCATTTGTATAAACCTGACAGACCTTCATCCCTGGATACTTTCTATCAAATTTGTTTAAATTCCATGGAGTTGTTATACAGATGTCATTTAAAACTTTAAAGTTTAGTAACAGCAGCCATACTTGATGGTAGATTGACATCATTTTTATAAATCTGAAAGCTATCATCCTATGTTTTCTTTCATATTTGGTCAAATTCTATTAAGTGGTCAGGTGAGATAAAGAGACAAATTATTTCACTGTTCTTCAGTGTCTCACTTTCCAGCCATATCCAAATGCATCCATTTTTTGCCAAACTTTGAGAACTGCAATGTTGATGACACTCATGTTGCCATCAATATGTAATGTTTATGTTCTGCTATGCTGTCTAGATGAGACAACCCAAGTTATACCCATGTCTGGTCATGCTGTCTAGGTAAAAAAATAAATAACCCATACCTGTGATGAATCATCAGCTATCACATCTTCTGAAGGTCCATAGAGCCGAGCCTCTTCCTCTTGTGTGTCAACCATTAGTATTTTTTTCATGCGACGGTACTGCAGATTGTCCAGCTCTCTTACAGCATCTTTTGTACGCTGGATTAAATCTGTTATAACATTAGGAGACCTTGGCCGCACCAAAAATATATGCTGAAAAGCAGAACACAATAAATGGATTATACATGTTGGTCTTGTGGGAATTCAGTTTTCATGGAACATGCATGCACCAATATGGTACCTGAAATTACCTAAATGCAAACCTTAAGTGAGATGTAATGAACAGGTGGACCTAAAAACATAAGAATGGACATGGGCAAAAAAAGATGTACCTATTGTCCTCTTAAATCAAAAGATGAATACTGTAATTCTACCTTCATACCTATGCCTGTGAGCATTTCTGTCAGAACTTAAATGCCAACTGTGTTTTGATCTGTAACTTGTGAAATTACTTGTTTTATTATTGTACTCAATTAAAAGCAGATCTGCTTTTTATTATCAAATTAAGTTTTATGTATAAAATCACATAAAGAGGCTGGAATAAAAGAAAACTTACAAGGCATGCAAATCCTACCAGCATAAGAGCTGGTGATCAGTTATGTGTCAGGTCCTCATTTTAACTGAACAATCAAAAAACGTTATATTTATAATGTAAATAATTTAATTACACTACCTTAGGTTAGCCTACTCATTCACAGATGTGATCAAAGACAGCAAGACAACCAAATGAAATGAATACATGATTAAAAACCTTTGTTTCACTGATAGAGTTCATTATGGAAAAGTGAGTTATAAAGTGTGTAGTGAACTTTAAAATCCTGATTTGGCAAAGATTTCATCAAAGATGACAAGTTTCATTATTACTTGCAATGAAATCACCGCATCAATAGTTTACTAATAGAACAATAAAAAAAAGAATCACAAATGTTCCTGGTATTTGAAAATAAGGAATCTTATTTTGTTGTGAAAAGCAACAAAAAGCTGTGGCACAATCCACAATGTTCTTATGTACACAAAATGATTGTTGAAACATCTACGAGTAATGTTGTTAATACTCTTTCAGAGGCTGGAAAGTAAAGGTAATTTACATAGAAATGGGAACAACTTCATCAGAAAGAGTTCTTTATTAATTAATCCCAATGTGATTATAAAATGAGTATTCAGTCATTAAAAAGCCTGCAATGACCAGAAGGATGGCATACCGTTGTTCATTTTTTTTCAGTGACTGGATATAAACAAAACAAACATTCCTTTTATGATATCAAAGTAGAGGTGCTATGTGTTGATTAAAACCACAGATTCACATTGTTTTTTAATTATATTTTTTAAATCACTGTTTCTAAAACCTTCTTCAGAAAACATTATCATTGCTTGCTCTAAAAGCCAGATTTTACTTGGTGAAAGTTACAGACTTCGAGTAACCTTTGAATGCCAGAATAGCTCTTGCATCAATAATCAACCGATGAGCCACCACAGCTGTGGCCTCGTACTAAAAGCATCCAGCATTAGGTATATTCATCTAATTCACATATACAATAATGAAATCTTGTGAGTCAATTAATATGTATATTAAACAGAAAAATCAATGAAACTACTTAACCCATGATAGTACAGCACAGAATGTAGGTAACAGTGACCTCCTTTGGCTGAATTACTAATAGAGAGGTATCCATTTAGAAAGCTTGATGATTGGAACATAAACAGAACCCAATTAATGATGTGATTATGATTT
>QKMX01189304.1:0-10246 GCA_003401595.1 Venustaconcha ellipsiformis
AAAATGGCGTTAAGCCCCAGAACAACAACAACAACAATGAAATTCAAACCAAATTTGTGACAGTTGGCAGCTATGCAACAGGAAATTTTTCAAGATAAAATTTATAGCTGAACAACAAACACCAGATGGATAACAGTGGATCATACATTATAAATTCAAACATGCCAAACCGAGAACATTTATTGAAAAAGACAAGAACTACTACAAGAAAGCTTGTATATGGTCATTTTTTTAAACGTAATTTATTACATGAATGAACCAAACATAGCTGCTCTTGCTCAGATGAAAACAGGCTCATTAAATTGCATGGCTCAATGTGTCAGAGAACATTTTGCAAACTCAAAACAAGAAAGCAGACTTACAATATCAAGAATAAAAAAATATAACTGGCAAAATTCTCTTATAATTGAGCTGAAATAAATGATGTTGCCACACTTGAAAAAACAATAAAGATTCCAATAATTGTAAAAACAATAACCAATGAGATTTTATATCATGGCTCAATAAAATTAACTGATCATAACTGTCATGTTTGGACAGTGTCTGTGACAAAATTTCCACAAGAAAGAACAAAAAGATTTTACAATGGAAATATTTTTGAAGAAATTCACAATGCAAGTAAAAAAAAAAATTGTATCAGTCAGGTTATTTTACAGTGGCTTTGTCGAAGATGCCTGCATAAATGGCTTCGATTACGAATCAGATCAGTTCTTTGCCATCTGGAGTTCTTCATGAAAAGGAATCTCTCCAATGTGCTATGAAACAGATTATGGTAAAATATGAAGGCAACAATGATGATTTACTTGTTAACTGTTTTACTATTTTGTCTGTTGTTGCTTATACAGCCCAACAAAAAAATAAATGGCATCTAACACCAAAAGAATTTCTTGATGTATCACAATTGTGCATTAAGTTTGGTCATGGYGGTCTTTGGAACACAAAATATAATTCCTCTGATATGATCTCAGTTGATAATGTGGCAGCTCATCTGGTGGCATTTCCTGGACTTGGCAATTGTCATCATTATATCAAGCAATTCGGTCATCCTACACATGACATGAGTTGCAATAAACAGGCCACTACCAAACATCAATCTTACCAGATGTGCTGAGATTGAATCATTTGAGTTTTCAGTGAGTATTCATCCAGTTATATCAATCAAGAGTTTTCAAGGTGTGTTCATCCGATTATACCAATCTGGTTCGAACATCATTTTAATAAACCAGATACCAATATCAATCTCAACAATTGTTGCGTGAACAAAAATCAGCGTGGTTGGGCTCCAATAGTGTTATTATAATAAATGCTCGATGCAAGATTTTTGTATTGTTGACTGTAATCTCTGTGGTAATTTTGTACAAACAACAAGAACAAGTTTGGTTACCACAAGATGACAAAGATATTTGTAGAAAATTTTCAGCAATATCACATCAGCGACATCGTGTCACTGTACAAGATTAATTATGGATCCAGCAGAAATAAATGTTGTCATCAAGGACACGGTAGAAAAAAGATATATTAGTGCCACAAAGAATTCATCCACACAAGATGGAATAATTACTGGCATGATCATCAGCCACTGCTACAGCAATTCTCCTCAACTTACTCATTTAAGATCATCAATGTTCGTCTACTCATTAATAAACTTATTATCGTTGATCAATGGATTTCCCAATTATAGTGTTAGGGTCCCCATGGATTCGTTTTTTTTATTAGTCATTGTAAAATGGACCTTCTTGTGCCATGTATCAAAGAAGACACCATAGGTGTCAACTGGGGTTCATGGCAAAAAAATTTTGAGCAAGAACATAAATATTCTCGCTTGGTTATTAACAAAACCTACTGCAATTAGCATGTGTGGAGATCAAGGACGGCCTCCGCTGTTTACAGGTGAATCACCACATGAATGGTTGATCAACTATGTCAGCCACTAAGAAGAAGTTTTGTACAACCATCAATTACAGTATGAACGACCTAAATCATTAATAAGATTGCAACCTGACAAAGTTCAGTGTGAAATACTGCATATCATAACTCAAGAGATTCCAATGTCAGATTTCTAGAACTTATGGCACCCTAATCAACTAGATCCATTATGTCATCAACCAGCAGATACATGCCGACAAAATATACTTGTTGATATTTCAGCAGCAAACAGAGTTTGCCGAAAACAAAAACTCGTTCTTAATGGTCTTGTAGAGGTTCC
The DNA here is from genome assembly GCA_003401595.1 of Venustaconcha ellipsiformis. Lineage (NCBI taxonomy): Eukaryota > Metazoa > Mollusca > Bivalvia > Unionida > Unionidae > Venustaconcha > Venustaconcha ellipsiformis. The sequence goes on from QKMX01189304.1 coordinate 2,207, forward strand.
AGTAGAGGCTGTTCAACAGGCGTTGTCATTAAACCCATCGTGCTGGACTCTGGTATATGCAATAACAATTCATTCGTCTCAGGGGTTAACAATATTATATACCAATATCATCAAATGGTCAAATTTTGTTTATCTGGCTGTTTCTAGAGGAACAAAAATATCTCTGTTACACAGGGTTGTCTATGCGTTGGAGTTGCCAACAGCATCACAAACAACAACAGTGTCACCAGGAATTATCAACATGGTGAAGAAAAAACTGATGAATTATGCAAGAGATGACAAAAATAATTATGCCTATTTGATCTGGATGTGGAATTTGTCATGATGCTGAAACAACAAAAAACAATCACTGTACCTGCTTAACACAATAATATTGTGGCAATATTTTCCTAATATCATATGAGAATTTACTGTCGACCAAATCAATAATAGTCTCTGCCACACACGCAAAAAGCTCTGACATGTCTTGAATGTAACAGACATAGAGGAGCTTTGTTCCTCAACATGTGTGATTCTTGTCAGCATTTTGTTTTGTTGGTGGGTATAAAAAATGGTGGTAATTGGGTGTTTTCAGGAATTGTAATTGTTGATGTACAAATCCACGTTGAGGAGCTGTTGAATCTAGTCTGTAGATTGGTAGATCTTACGCCTAATTGTGTTACACAACACACAGAATCAGGTGCTCTTTGCTGAACCACCCTCAAGTTCACCAGGTTCACGTAAATACCTCACTGTTACTTTACTTCCCAACTGGATGTTGTAGCTGATCTATTCATTGTGGGATGTGGTTTTTTTTGCAATTGCATCAACAGGTTTCATGTTATTTCCACTTGTGACATCATTGTCTAATGAGGCCACCACTAGAGGTAGTCTCTCACAACCTATTCATGAAATTTGTCCTGAATGCTGCATGTGTTTGATTAATCATTCAATGATTACCTGATCGTGATGTATTGTGGTATCCACATCTGATTTTAACATTATGTTCTTGTATCAGCGTTATTACTGCACTGAGAAATTGTTTGCAAGGATTAGCCTATAGCAATTGTGGCCATCGCAGGCCAACACGTGACCGGAGTCCACGCGAATAAATTTGTTCAAACGCTACTGCAGCTTCAGTTGCTGTTTTAGATGATAATATGTGCCTTCTCTGTTTTCACTACAGGTGTATTTTTCATTTAATATCCATTGATTTAAGATAATTGTGCCAGTGAGGCATGTATTTTTGCACCCACATTTATTACCTACCACAACCAACCCAAACACATTTTTTCGGGTACATGCGTCATTTTCTTCAGCTAATTGACCTGTTTGCTTATAACACGGTTAGCTCTATAACACGGTTGGGTTCTATGGATCCAATGACCATGTTATAGCGGGGTGACACGGTATTGCCCAAGCAAATTTTGCCTCTTTTTTCCGCAACAGGAATACTCAAACTTATATGTTTGTGTGCCACATTTTACATATATACCAGTTAGTGCCAGTGTGTTATTTTTCAATGTGGTTGCTCTCAGAAATTTGTACTAGTGATTGTCTTGCATTGAACACAATATAAACTCAAGATTATAAATAATATTATATTTGTATAATATGAGTGATTGACTTTTCAGCAACATGTGAGCAAGCACCAGTCAAGCATCATCCAATGTTACCAAATAATTCCATTTCAGCTGTTATAATCGGTCCATCTGGGTCAGGTAAAACCCAGTTGTTGCTCCACCTGATAATGAGGTGGCTCAAATTGGAAAAACTTTATTTAGTAGCGCCATCTTCGGATGACCAATGATGCTAATAAAGTTAAGAATGAATCTGCAGCAGCTGAAGATGATGTTCTTGAATTTATCACAGACGCAGATGAATACTGTCCATCGATGATCTTAACAGGGATATCAACAATCTAGTGGTTTATGATGATGTCAAGCTTGAGAAACAAGCAAATCCAGTCAGAATATTTTCCTGGGGTAGACGTAAAAACACAAATGTCAGAATTTAGCTACTCAGATTATTCAAGCATGGTGTCCCAGTGACATGGACATAGGCAACTTTAAAAACTTCTTCACACCAGCTGAGAAAACTCTGCATGGATCACAATAAGTTCACACGATCCAGCAACATGTTATTGGTCTAGATAAAAACTTTTTTAAAGAAATACACTTGTTGTTAAATGAACCAGGAAAAAATGAGATTATCTTTACAATTGAATAATTGCAGCAAGATGGTCTCATCGTTCAACTCGTGGTTGAAAAATTCAACGATGATTTTGAGGTGATAAAGCAGCGATGTGAAGAGGGCAGATATACAAATTATTCAACTGTGTGAAATGGAATGGTCATTGTCAGATTTACATGAGAAGCATGATATAGCTCAATTTGTTCCACTAGCAAGTGCCATTGAGAAAATATAATCAGATTTGTCTCGACAATATGAAACTCAAGCGGCTTTAAGTGCGCGTGTGGGAAAGCTAAAACAACTTGTAATGGAATCTATAAGGATTCTTGCAGAATCCACCGAAGAATAGCTCAGATAACAAAAAAATTAATAATAAAATCAATAACAGATAGTTTGTTGTTATTTTTGTTGTCCCAGTGTGCCATCATGGTCTATCACGCATATACAAACTAAGGGTCAATATTTCACCACGTGCGTCTAATTACTGTCTTGGTCAGTAAGATGAAAATGTATTTATTTGTGACACTGGATTATGACATATATAAACAGGATTAGTTGGCACTGACACAATCAGAAGACCTAGCAGAACATCTGGAAAAAAGCTGTCAAAAACATATCCCTGCAGAGCCTGCTCTTGTAATGCTTGCCTAGACATGGTATAGCCACCATTGTCTGCATTACAGATTAGATTTACAGAAAGCTATGACATGATATTGACAATACCCGACAGTACATGATGACAGCCACCTGTTGGATCATTGTTGTTCAGGAACATAGTAGTTATGTCAGAGAATATCTACAGAGCCTTTTATTTTCTCCAATACTGCAGTCCCTGGAAAATATTTGTTAGCTATATCACTGATATCCTGCTTCATCTTATTATAATCAAGCCTGGGTAGTTTGAGTGTACTCAAATGGTTGACAGTGATCTTAAAATGTTCATAAAATAATAAAATATTTGTTCAGCAGGGTCCTTCTTAAGTATGGTTGCCTCATAAATGTATATTTGTTAAACATAAGGCATTGATATTCACAATTCTTAGATGTCTTATTTCAAAAATCAAAATATCTTCTCTAAGAGTTTCATTATGCTAATAAAGTATATATGTCTCAAACATTTCTCAAAGTTCTCAGTGTGCTCTTTCATACTCATTCACAATCATGTTGGGAATTGTTTCTCATTGAAGAAATATATTATCCATTGGCCATTTCTAAAGCAGATCACATTACTTCAAGCCACCTAAGAGTGGGGTTGTCTGGTGAATGGTCCAGTATAAATCAGCGCTTCTGGTGGCCATCCCAGCACCGTTCTGATAGATGATTTGTATATATCAACAGCAAAATCTGGCATGGATATTTCAATGGCAGCACTCAACACTAGCTCATGATAGCAGTCTTTGATTCTTTTCCTGTTATTAATTTAATTCTGTGCTAAGTTCATCATTGATTTGTTTGATTCGATATGATCCTGTTGGTACAATGACGACTTCCCAGATTGGAACTGGCTTGGCAGTTCCTTTGTGGTAGTTTTATGTGAGAATACAAGTGAATTATTAGTGTCTAATCTACCAAATGATTTTTCTGATATTTAGCCAGCTATAATAAAGTTATAATTGTGCCAATGCGATTTCAAGTGACCAACTATTAGGAGCTTTTATTGCAGTTAGAAATCAAATAATGAATTCTGACTGTGTTGACAGTGCCGATATCACTGTGGAGGCGGAGGCATTGTGTTAATGATGATCTGTTCCAGTCTCCTGGTTATTTATGCCGTCATTATTATCTATACAGTGGATTATAAATGTGGCATTGGCAATGTCAGCAACAGTTTGTTGGTGTTCTTGTGATATTGATAATAAATAACCCAAATTGCAGCAAATTCACTGTCTGATATTACACTGTGATTTAACCCCGCTGATAGTATCAATGATATATCTATACATACACATGTCACAGCCTAATTTATTTCTGTGTGCTTTTTACAGGTACATGTAGATATTCTTTTGTGATAATATTGAATATACCATCAAAAGCGACAACATGAGAGACACAGACTCCAGCCATAGGTAGTATCACATGCATCATTGATAATGTACTAATTAATATCATTGCTCCAGTGAGGAAAATGCGTACACAACATTGTCCATGATGATGATTTGTCTGTGATATTCTTTTTGTTTTATCATGTGCCCATGCTTGATTCTACAAAAAAGACTGTGTGGAATTGATTATGGTATATACTAAGTAATCAATTGAGGTATCTTTGTGATGAATTTCAGACATCACCAATAAATTGTTGCGGTTAAGACTTTATCTGCTGATTCCAGAATGAATGTTTCCTCTATATTTTAATTTAACATGACTACATGATTCTGGAAAATCTATTGTTGGAACAATGCCATAGATATGTGGTGAATATCTTAAATTTAGTTGTGCTAAATGCAGAGAGCCTATACACCCCGGTGACCTTAGCAGTATGCTTGATGGAGTTTTGTTGTGACCTCATTGCCAATTCAGATGTTGCTGTGTATATCATGTTGATGAGCAGTCATATGAACAATAATATCATTAATCTTTTAGATTTTTTCAACAATTCATTGAGACATGTGCGAATTTCAGTGAGACTAATACAAATTTGGGACCCCAAAGAATCTGTTGATGACTTTATTCATGACTCCTTGAAAATTCATAGCATGGGTTATGTGATTACTATATTCAGCTGTGAATGTGGTCAGTCCATAATTGTCATTAACAAGGTCACCATCGGGATGTTGAGGCAGTCCACATATTTGTTGCAGCAGCAGCATTTGATTCTGGTTCTCTTAAATTAGCAATGCTATTTCTGGTCATGTTGCGATCACCAGTCATTGCATCACCTGCTTTAGCAACATTTACTGATCTCAATTCTGATCAGTGATGTTGTTGTCCACATATTTTTTGTTGCCACATCATCATCAGAATTTTGTTCTCTCACACTGATAATTGTATTTCTGATTACCGATATGTTGAGATCACCGCACATTATATTTCCAATTCTTCTAATACGTCAAGCAATCTCTCCCATGATTGTTAGAATTGATTCCTCCGAGTTTTTAATTTTGCCGATTTTACTAAACATCACTAAGTTATCTTCAGCCTGTAACTCGCAGAATAATATCTGCCAACAGGATATTTCTCATCTATATCTGTCCTGGTTGATCCTGAAAAACTATAACCTCATTTGTGTCAACATCAGCGAGATGCAAATGATCTTAAGTTCATCTCATGTTGCATATTTGAATAAATCAATGTTAACCTGGAGCTTGCCTTTAGCAGATCTTCCGTAAATATCTACCATTTTAAATTATTAACCTGTTTGAACTGTTACATATCGGCTCATTCAAAGTTACACAAAGAAATAGCGACTTAAACAAGCTTTGTAAATTTTAACAAACTAATTTATTTTCCCTGAAAACACGGATGAAAAATAAATATACGAAACAAGATTTACGATTTACGAAAAAGATATAAAATTTGTTTTAAAGTTGTGAAAACACATAAGTCCTATGAATAAACAGTTCTAAACTGATACAGTCTGAATCTCGGTTCCATTCCAAGATGGCAGATGATGACAATGAAGTAAACTTAAAATAGAAATAAAATAGAAAAATTCAAATCTTAATACACATGAAATTTAGCTACAGGGTCGTAACATAACCAACTGGCAGTATACTCATGCACAACTTTTTGAGGTGGTGCTGGTGACCTTAACATGGCATTAAGTACAGAAAGTACTTCTGGACCACATATTGGTGGATCCATTATTGTCTGTGTTCATAATGTTGAATATCAGATTGTATGTCACTGGCTAAGCAACTGTAATGTAAAAATTCTTTTGGTGGTGCCAATCCATATGAATCAAAGTAGAGAACTCCAGATAAATCAACCACGTATGCAACCCAATGAGTACCTGGAACAGAATGTCCAAAGAGATTTCAACATGGTAAATGATCATGAATGAAAACACCTCTTAAGTTCTTTTATCTTTAATTGCTGAGCTGCATCAAGTAAGTCAAAATTTGACATGGGAAACTTTAATGAAGCATCCCCGACAGTCTCAGATCTTGACCATATTGCATTGCAGGTAATCTTAAGCACCATCCTTTTTTTGAGGTGTTTATGCCATATTACGTTGCTCTTTTCAGCGCCATATGGCCAGCTGTTCCAACTGCACTAAGTGCATCTGCTTTTGCAACATCTGGAGCCACTGCTGCACTTAGCGCTGGTAACACTACCAGAAACAGAAATATACCTCCGTTTTTGTTCTGTTGCTGATCGTATTTGCAGAAAGATCAAGCCAAACACCAGTTCTTGAGTTCTTGGCATCAGTGTAGGGTTTGATGTAACATTCAGTCAATGATAATTATTTGGACCCTGTCATGAAACTGAATTTATAGTTATTTTTGCCCCAAAATTCTTCTTCGATGCGGACTGCTGTTTATTAAATCTGACCAGGAGTTAGAGTAACACTGACATGATAATATGACATTATTACATCATGAATGATCTAAATATGGATTGCTTGTGCTCCAATTACATGGAAAACACATACACATTGTTTACATGGGCATCAATCACTCTCATTCATCAGCCAACACCTTCAAAGAACATTGTTTTGTACGACAGTATAAAAGCAATTGCTCCATTATAAACAACCAGCAGGTAAATCATTAACAGTTGCTCGCACTTGAATATCAACAACAGTTTGTCTGAATCAATCTAGATGTTTCTATGAGAAACACTAGATTAAATACAGCATTAATAAATCATGCTGAGATGTCTGCAAACCAAAACATTCTGATCACGCCCCATAAATCTCATCAAACTATGATACACCCATGTTACATAGTTTTGCTCGAGATTCCATATTTCTTCAAATTGTTCCTGGTGTCTATCTATCCTCAGTGTAATTGCAGACACAGCTTATCTATCAAAGACCATCTGGTATCTTTCTTGATTTTCTAATCTCGTATTACCATGAAACGCAACAAATATGTCATGGTGCTGAAATTCCGTTGAGACACTATCTGCAATGCAAATGAATCTGCTGTGCTTGTAACCGAGTGGTAATTGTCAGCAACAACAACATTGAATTGCCAGTTATCCATGAATGATAACAACCGAGGTTCTTCTGTGATTCATGTGGTTATTGCTAGCATCCACAATGCAAGCTGTTTAGTATTACTATATCTGCAGTCTATTTGGCTTGAAGATAACGTTTCTAACATATCTGCAGAATCCAATGATATGCAACAACAGTATCACACAGCTGAATCTACCATGAGCATCAATTTTGAGATCATTGTGCCACAAATCCCAGGTTAAATTCTGGACTAACAGGTTTACATTGGCGTCAGCGGCAGTGGCAAAGTTTCTTGGTCATCTTATGTCATACTATGTAGGGTTAGAATGGTCAGTAATATCCTTTAAGAACATTATTGATGGACCAGCAGACCTTGAATAATCATCAGAATATCTTGCAAGACCCAGTATCATTGTAGCAATATTGACGTCATTGTAACATACTTCGATTTGTCTACTATCAATCATGTACATGGCACTTTTAAATAATGCCATAATACCATTATTAATGAATCTACAATAGTCATCTGCAGCGTATGGATTATTATTATCTCTCAAAAAAACTTCAATAAATGCCTCGGCAGGCAAGCAATACTTGGATGTGTCAAGGACTTGTAGTTTGAATTGCCCATTTTGGTTTGATTCTCGTTCTTCATAAGAATAATAATGATAATCTCGCATCCTTGTGTGCTGGTGCAACCATGTCAAATGCTGTATCAGTCACACGTTTGAACATTTTAATATAAT